>OX463852.1:22749270-22835698 GCA_949825065.1 Odontocerum albicorne | reverse complement strand
TGCTGGAGTGCTTTAGAACCCCGGTGTTTTGCATCGAATAGGGCTTGATTCGTGGAATGCCCCGTGCTGTCCAAGTCGCAGAATTTTGCGCGGAAATAATTTATTGCCTTTGAAATGATAAAAAGAAGAAATAGTTGTTCGATTCGATCCAAAAATTGCATGAAACTTTCCAACCGATATGTACATTTTTGTGGAGTATGTACTCGTATACTTATACTTATTTAATTTAATCGCGGTCACTGTCAACCGATTTTTTATTTTATTTCATGTTATTGATCAATGAAATTGAAGCTATCCAAAACATTAATTATATGGAATGTGGCATCATGACTATCGGGTATTAGTATTTATAAAATCTTATTTTAAGTAAATTTGTAGTCATTAATGAAGAGAACTCATAAAGGAATGCACGAAACTCGTTAATTAATTTAAACCATTATGAAGACTTTAAAAGTAATCGTCTTCATTTAGTGATTAGAATTGAACCAATAGTATAGGTATGTTTAAAAGTTCGAGTCCCACAGTTTTAAATTTATGTGTCAATCAAATGTGTATTTCATAGTTGAATTCCGCCTTAAAAATGTTTCATTACGTACAGGGCCACAAAAAATGCGCCTTAATGTTACTTCTAAAATTAAAACTAGTAGGTAAGGGGGTTGGATATTTTTTCACATACTAGTATATTGTTTTACGAAATAAAAACATTGTACTAAGGTCAATTTTTTTATTATTATTTCTTTACAACCCATGAACGTACGAGTATATTTGCAAAGGGCTTCCAAACTACTGTAAAATTGGTTTTTCATGGTTACATTCCATCTTAAAAAATATTCTTTGAATGCTTACTAAATTATGCAAATCCATCATTTTACGAAGATCTACTTTTGATGTAAGAGTATAAACATATGTCAACCAAAATGTGAACTTTATTATAAAGTTGTTTCCGTTCGTTTGCAGAGTTTTAAGCAAGTTTATAGTTTCTAATCAATTAAAGATATGCAATTAGTATTCTTATTTGATAAACGTGGCATTATTCCAAAATTTGATAACGTGAGCTTGCTGTGATTGCACTTCTAGAACATATTCCAGATTCTCAATGGATGTAACCAATTTATAAAAACATGGAAATAGCAAGGCACTTGGATGTTACCCTAAGTATCTCAGAAGAGATAAAATGTGAGTTGGGCCTTTTTTGCATTAAAATATATTGCGTCCATATATGGCGAGAATTTCAAAAGAGATTGAATTTTAAAACATAGTAAGTCAAATGAATATTAAGTGTTCTATATAAATAATAAATATCCATTCTAAAAATGTTTAAAAGAGTTTACACGATCTCAATTTGAATCAATCAATGAATGAGGACCAATTGGATGCAGATAATAAATCTATGGCCGTTAACTTATTATTGATGGTGCTGTATTTTTAACATGGATTGCAAATTATCTTATATGATTTATGCATGTGTTGTACAATACATTAATTTAAAAAATATTAGTTCCGGTATTTTTGTCATAATAGTTGAATATACCTTGGAAGAGCAGAATTTTTTTTTTGAGTTAAGATTTTTTTGGGTTTCGAAGATATTATTTTTGGGTTAAGAAAATATTTTTCTTCATTTAAGAATTTCTTTTTGCTAATAATTTTTTTAGTTAAGTAAATTTTTTTGGGTTAAGAATTCATTCTGATACGAGTGCTTTGTGAATAATAAATTTATTTTGCACTTACACCTTTTAGATAGAATTAAAATAGAACGAAGTATATTGACATAGGAAAGTTTAGAATTCTGCCATTTTTGTCTAAATATACAAGGAAATTATGTCATGGCATGTACATATGTATCGATTTATCAACTAAATTTTGAACTTATTTGAAGTATCATATATTTAAAAAAAGGAAGGATTTTAGTATACTGTAACACATTCGTAGAAATAATTATTGTATTACACTTTTGTTGTACACAGTACAACTTGGTGAGCTTATTTCCATGTAGCGATCTATTCAAACCAACTACAAAGATTTATAAGAAGCTTTAAGTGAAAACCAGACTATAACTCATTTTAAAAAATCTGCGTTGTCGTACAATCGTACATGCAAATCCCAAGTTTGGAAGACAGGCGTCTTAACAACTAGACAACTCGTCGTCATAATTATAATATAATAATCAAGTAACCTAAATAAAATAAAATGAATCCATCATTTGAAGTCGGACTCTGCCGAGTTCACGAATACGCTAAGAACTAGATTAAGTAATGAAATCACGGTATAAATTGTTAATTACCAGCACACACTACCCTTCGCTTCATTGGACCTTGGTGCCGAAATCCAATCACGAGAAACTAATTTCAATCTCCATTCACATTTTTGTATTATAATGTTCATCTAAATGGAATTAATCTTATGCAGTTGCATAATATGTATAAAAAATATACACACGGCACAAACTAATTTGAATATTTAAGCTCCCTGGGATTGAAATTAAAGTTGATTTTTATTATTAATCCACAATACAAAAAAAACGAAAATCAATATAAAGGTTAATTAATATTTCAAAGAAAAATGTGCGTTATTTTTATTCGTTATCGATTTCGAATACTATATTTTTTTACAAAATACAATCAAAATTTACAGAACGAGTAAATACAGAAGTACATGATATTATAGAAAAAATATTAATATAAAAAAACTATTATAATTTATGTTATATAATTTGAGCTATTAAAAACTGTTATCGAAAACAAAAGGCATGGGCTCAGAAGGCTCAATGAACTTCCCTCGAACTTACTTGTTTTGAAAAAATGTCCTTCAACATATACAAATTGGCAATGCGGACAATTGGAAGAGCGTGGTCGGGAGACACCATTATCATCGGGGTATGCACAAAACTCGTGGGATGAACGTTTTGGTCTGTCTGGAGTGATGAAGTGTAAGGGGTTTGATTCGCGTGATGTATACATATGCAATTGAGTGTCACTGTTTGTCAGGTTGATGAGAATGTGCGACGGGGTTTTATATAATCAAAAATCGGAAAAAAGTATTGATTTATTTTTTCATGCTATATGCCCACAGTTAGATACAGGCAAACGTCTAGTTTATTGGGGACACGACAAATGAAAGGCAAGAAACCCAGATTCATTAAAATTGTGCCCAAATTAAATTACCTGTTGTCTTTTCGCATATTATGTATATTTCTTGTCATGTGTAAAATAAATAAATAAATGTTACGATCACATGAATTAGCGATACATACTACAGTACGTAAATAGGCGACATTTTGTTACCACAAGTTTGAAATTATTTTTAACTCTCTTTAGCAGAATGGGTCCTTTTTTTTTAAAAAAAATCGGGAATTGAACGTGTGGATGTCAAACATCTTGTACCAACTTGTACACGGAGGATGCCCATTAATAAAATCAATAAAGTTTTCAAAACAAATTAATAAAAAAAAGAGTAAGCTTAACAGTGTTTTAATAGTTTGTTTACAATATACCTAATACAGCGTTTAATTGAACGAATTAAAGAAAACATAGTTAACTGTATAAAAGTAACTTTGTGTGATCAAGACTCGTTAACAAGACTCGAATTATTTTGATATCGAGCCAACTTGACAGGATAAAAAAAAATCGAACCGAAAGAGGGATCGCAGTGAACTAAGGTAATTAACTCAAAACATAAACCAGAGGAAGTATGCTCTGTTTCACTTGAACAAGTTAGCTAAAGGTTCATTGTGGTGCACATAACTGTAGCATTACAGAATGAGAACCAAGTTACTTTGTCAGGGAATTATAGAACCCGTCAACCGAATAGGTCAAAAGAGGAATATATACATATGAGGAATGTACCTCAGAGCTCATAAATAGGTCCAATTTTAAGTGTTATATTTTACCATGAAAATACATTAAACCATCTTTAATATTATATATGGCCTTGTACCATCTGAAACCTAGCTTGTTGTGTGTAGTAGTATGCATGTACTTCTTTTTTACCGCTAATGGTATGAATCATGTTACTATTTTGATATTTATACATTTTGGTGTAATATTTTGTCTTTGTATATTCACCCGCAGTATGAATTTTCATTGTATTTTGTAAAATAACTAACAAAACTAATAAAACAAATATACAGTGCAAATGTGAGTGGAGGTCATGGTATGGGAAGACCAAGAAAAAGTATGGTTGGATAAGTGTACATTTAAAAAAAACACGGAAATATAAAGTCAGAAAAATTGTACGAGTTTTATATATGTAGAATATGCAAAATATGTGTGTCGTGATAGGAAAGTCTGGCACTCTCTTTTCTTTGCTTACCTTGATATGGAAAGGGGGTGATGGTATGTATGTTTAAAAAAACAAAAATGGTCGAAACTGACTACGAATAAATACTTGAAATTTACAGTATTACAATAAAATAAAAACGGTGTAGCAATTTAGAATTGATGACAGCAGTTATCAAACAAGTATTTCTATAGTGATTTTTAATATTAAAACATGTTTTTATACAGCTATAAGTAAAAACATGTATTTTTTTCAAATACATAAATAATGTTTATTTCGATATAATTTTACACAGTATTATGATAAATATTAATTTAAGCTGAATTTTTAATAACGGTCGGAAACGAATTGGGGAAAACTAACAAATCCCGAAATAAAACTATAATTTAACTGTGATTTAATGGTATTAAATAAAAAATCCAGTAGAATCAACAGCTTTTTCCTACTTTGTCATAAAATTAAGCTAAATGTTATGAAATTAAATAAATTGTATGTTAAGAGTAAAAAATACTATGAATTTGTCAACAATTATATATGAATCAAAATTATTATACAAGAATACTATACACTTACACTACACTACACCTAATGCCGAATGCGTTATTATCACAGATTCGAAAATTGACAAAGGTTTCTTTGCTGTTCGTCTTACGCTGGTAAGTCTTCTACGATTTTTTTACTAAATATGTTTTCCAAACATGATACGGGAAGTATCTAATCTAATGGTCGCAGTCATCACCTTTCTATCTTTACACTCAATACATATGGTATATACGAGTATTTAATATGTCAATTATAATGGGTTCGAATCCCGAGTTAGAACGCTCTTCAGAAGAGTCTGCTCTATAAATGGCGCTGTATAAAGTGACTTATTTATTATTATTATTATTTGGCTTAGGTACGGAGATTTCCAACTAAATTGTGTAAATATATTTTTTGCTATTGTTGTCAATTCTCACAAGCGGTGTAGCTCGGACCTGTTGCATTGTTCATGGGTGTTTTTATGTTAAGTGGGTATACTCGTAAGTCAGCTGTTTCAGAACAAGTAATACGCCTATTGAAACCGCTGATATAAACTTTTTATCTTGTGTTGAGCGTATTGTAAAAAATATTAGCAGCTATTAAGAAAGACTCATTACGAAATCTAAAACGAGCCACGTAAAAAAACTAGCACCCGTTGATTTAAGTATCAAGATATAGCAGAGTATCTGACTAGATAGAATCACATGAGAAATCGTTGACCGTTAAGGTCAAAATAATTCAAATGTCAGTTTAGTTCGGTCACACCCTCGAGACTGTCTTGGCAAGGTGCGAGGCTTGGTGGGTAATTTAGTAAAGCCAGCCAACGCTTGGTAACCAGACAACAGGTGTACTGTCGTATTCTCCTCCAGTAACAGTCCATAGGATGCGGCCGCACACCTGTCATCCGTTTGTATTTTGTTAAGGCTTAAGTCGAAGGGAAGAAATATGCGAAAATTCTGTAAGTTACGAAGGAAGGTCAATAAATTCGCGGAATGAAGGAGAAGAAAAAAAAAAAAAAAAAGGGGGGACAAAAAACTTTTTTACTTTCCTTTTGAATACACATAATTTATCATTAATTCTAATACATTTTAAGATCATCCAATAAGCTTATTTATACCGACGAAAAAAAAATGTTTGCTCTTAAATATGCGGAAATTGCACTTTTAACTTCTCGAAGTTATTTTTCCATATTTGGAAACAAATAATAGTCAGACGGAGCCAGGTCCGGGATGTACGACTAGGTAGGGTGATTTAATGTTTGGAAGCCACAGTTATGGAGAGCAGCCAATGTAGAATTGCTTTTGTGCACGGATGCAATGTGATACAAAAGCTAAAGACGATTGGAGCAAACGGATGTTTTTTTTCCTTTTTTGAAAGAATATATATGACCGAAGTCATAGATATCCTTATATCCTCGAATACTAAGCACAATAAAATGTCTGCGTTATTCCGAGGAAGTAGAACAGCGCGATGTTCGATCCGGTGACGGAAGTCCAGTGTGTTAACACGGGATCTCTAAGACCATGATTATATTTTAAAGAACCATATTCAAGAAGATATGTATTTCAATGTAAAGATCTTTTAGTTACAATATTGAAATTGAAAATAAAGTTTTTTAATCGATTATACATCGTTGTCAATTGACGACAAGGTTTAGTGATATGTAGTACATCTACCACTATGGTCAACAAGTTTCCGGCCTAAACAAGCTAGAGCGTGCTTCGACATATAATCGTACCACTCCGGCCACGCTCATCGCATTGTAAGGCGGTGTCACAGTTAAAAAAATAATACCTCTATCCTCAGTAGTATGTAAATTAGAGCCGGTAGAAGACATTTGTTTCGTTGTATTCTGAAATGTTAATAATTGACTATTGCGCGGTTATCAAGTATTCGTTTCTTTCAAAAGAAGTGAAAAGCCCGGCAGAAATTCAACGACGTTTAAACGCTGTCTACACGAAGTAACTAAACGGGCGTATTATTTGTCTATACACGTTCTAACTTGTTCAGGACGTAAGTTTTTTATTCTTAGTGGTACTTCTGGGGTGGTTTAATGGTTAACATGGGCGCCCTAGGTTCGATTCCTGGTAGATTGGTTTTACTCTTAGACCATTTTTTAATTGAATTTATGTTTTTCTGTAGCTTATATGGCGCTATTCATAAATTCTTATAGCATATTTAGCAACACAAAAACAGAGTTATATAAAAAAAACTCTGCTTAATAGCTGCAGCAGATTAAATATGCCGATCGTCTTGTAAGTTAAATCTCTTTGCCACCGAAACTTTGGGTTTGATCGGTTAAGAATGTGTGTTTGCTGCAGTAAAACAGCTTGCACGCAATACACGCATAAGCGTCTTGCATTTACATGATGACTAACAGTCATACTCGATTACGAGGGTAAACCTATCGTAATCATAAATACACATTGTTTCAGTAATAGTTTGCCTATGAAGCTGTAACACTATATGATATACTCGTATATATATATTCAGATGGATTAATAACAGACATGTTCAGAATTGGCAGTAGTTATTCATAAGAGTATTGTTGGTATCGGTAATTATTCCAGTAATATGAGAAAATGTTTAGATATTACGACACAGTGATGATAAATTCAATGGGGATAATTGAGAAAAACCCCAATCGCTTCTTGCAACTGAACCCCTGGTAAGCAGCCGATGGAAGGAAATCTAGAAGCTTTCAGATCATCATTATTGTCATCATCATCACGACATCCCAATTGGAGTCGGCAAGGAGAATAGATCTTCGCTTAATTTTAACATTACACATATATTTCGTTTCCGCTACGTTTATACAGATCGTCATGCATACTCTCTTATAGCAAAGATTATTCACTTTTCCTTCTTTCAGAAGTTGATTAATTTGGTCGAGCCCCCTTTTCTAGGTCTTCATAAATATCTAAAACATTCCATACTATTTGTATATATTATTTTTGTAAATCTTTCATTCTTTCTACGTGGCCAAATCATCTCAATGTTCCTTTCTTTATCTTAAACCTTGCATCTTTTTTCGATCTGCATTGTTTTCTAACTTCGCCGTGCTTTGATAAAAAAGTTTAAAAAACATATATCAAAAGTGATAAATTTGCCCTTGGAGTAGTTCTGGCTAAATTATTATATGAGAGTTTATTTGACAATAACAGAAGACAATTACAAATGTTTTACATTTTTGTTATACAATTTTAAAGTGGATATAAAAGAGCAAATCAATTCATGATCCTTTGTAAATTGATAGTTTCTGATCTAAAACTTCTTACTTGATTGAATTTGATTATGGTGAGATTTAATTTTGTTTTCTGAATAAGTGGGATTTTTATTTTTACATGTGCTCCTTTATTTTTTTGTTCTATGAAAACTACCTGCCTTAGATTGGGCATACGACTAGTAAGTCAGGGAGTACTTTGTATTATATATTTTAGTGGAAACATTAAATACTATAAATAAATATTTAAAAAAAAATTACTATCGAATTTTGATTTTTATATTAAATATGTAAATAAATATGTATAAATTCAATAAATTTCAACATCCATGACTACCTTAACATAAGTTTGATGAACTGTCAATTATGCGAAATTCCTCAACATGCTAGTGCCAGTGTTGTAACATTTAGATACCTGGTGTTTATTTCAATTTACCTTATTAATGTGTCAAATAAGAGTCGATAAGAATGTGCGTAAAATTAAAATCTTAATAAACACCTTACGGTAGTCAGCTGCTGGGCGTATGTTTCACTGTCAGAGTGTTGTAACAGCGTGAAGATATGTTTCGTTTTTTATTATACTGGCCCCTGTGTACAGTGGTTGCACATCGGCTACTGTTTAACCCTTTTAATACCACGGGGCCGATCATCGGCCCCAACTGGTTTGTGGAAAAAATCCTTCATTCAAGTTCTTATGTTGAATATATATATTTTTTAACTTTGAGAATCATTCTTTTTTAAAATAATGCATTTAAAACTAAATATTAACTGAGTTAAAAAATAAAATAGAAACTACCGTTTTTTGCCAAAATATGCTGGGATTAAAAGGGTTAATGACCTGGTCGACAATCTTCTAATAAAGTCACTTCAACTATTAACGAACTGTAAATTAGTGAAAATACAAGTTTATAAAAATCCAAAATGAATTATTGTATCGTATTACACTTTATTTGCATACAGAACAACCTGATATGTTTATTGTTATGTGGCGATCTCTTCCAACCAACCAGAAATAAGTTAAATCTGGGTTCCAGTGGAATTTGAACCCGCAACCTCCGGATTGGGATACAGGTGTCTTACCAACTAGGCCACGGTGGTCGTCGTATCTAGAATTATTATATCGAAAGATGGTTCATTTGGGAAGAGTATTTTGAGTTACTTTGTAAATCCCGCATAGAAAATGCAAGTTTACGATTCATATTCTCTATTCCCTATTAATAATAGTTTATTTTAAGAACTACTTATAACTAATATAATATACATGGTGTATTTGAAGTCTTTGAATCGGGTGGCTATTCTACACTATACATATACACCAGTATTACGATAGGGTGATTCGTCTAGGGCCAACGTGGGAGAACATGGAGCGTATCACTGTGGGTGAAGGCGTTTTGTGGCATCATTGTGTTACTTATGAAACGTATAGTGTGATGACGATGATGAAATTGTGTAAATGGAAAACTCTTAAATGAGGATTAGATAAGATCGCAAAAATATTACGAATAACATATAAAATATTAGATGTTAATAATAAATTTACTTTAATATAGGTTTATTAAATAAATGTTACATTCAATCAAATGAAGTTAACTTTTGAATAATAAAAACGACCTCCATAGCCTTGTTGATAGAACTCTTGAATGGATTCTCAAATAATGCCATTTAACATAATCCCACTTGGCTGGAAGAAATCACCATATGGTATTAAACCAGGTTCTACTGGATAAACTGAATTTTGTCATAATATGTCATTCAGTACCTTAAAAAGCGTTCAAAAATGCAAATAAGTAATAGAAAAAAACTACAAAGAGTTGAATTTCAGAAATGAGTAGGACATTGATGGTCCTCAAAATATTACCAAAAGTAGTTATACGCAAGCAACTACCCCTGAAACCCTTAAAAATATAGAAGAGAAGCGTTCTTACAGTAAGTGTCCATTAGATACTAATAATTAGAATAAAAGGATATTTATTTATTTAACATTTTTATTGCGAGTAAAATCTGGTGGGCTTTTTGCCAGGCGGAAATCTCTTCCAACCAACCAGACAAAAGTAAATGAAGCAAGTTACATAATCGTAAAAAAACATTCAAATGACTATCCATCCTTACGAAATCCATGAACATATAAGTGAGCATATGCCCACTAACCCCTTAAAGACGGACAATAACTCGAACATTCTTTTTCATATAAAGTGAGATATCATCAATCAAAGGAAAAGGAAGAGAAGGTGGAGCGGAAATGAAAAAAAATCAGGAATGAATCACTTATATTACTGAGTTTTTTTAGTACCTTAGGATATTGCTTAAGAAAAGAAAATGCATTAGTTTTAAAAAAGGAAAAACATATTTGTAATTCTACGTAGTTATATTAATTAAAATAGTAAAAATATGAATATCACCAAAATGTCATGATTTGGAAATGATTATTTATTAACCGCCTAATTTGAGAAAAAGAGTGATATTTGCAATTATGCACGAAAATGATATTTTAATTGCATACTACTGTGTTTCATAATAATTATTTTCCTTTTGTCTACTTTTTTGGGGTTTTAATTCTCACGATATTGTATTTTGAAATCCGAAAGTAAATTATTATTTTTTCTAATTGGTGTACAGAATTTGACCTGTCATGGAATTTTTGCAATTTATGAACACAAATGATATATGTGAAGTGGCATCAAAATAATGATGTTTTCTCTTGATTGCATTGCTTAAGTTATTGAACTAGATATTGTATAAGTTGAATTGTTTTATATGGTCCATAGTCTCAACATGTGGGATGGTAACTCTACCCACAGACATACACACATGTCATTTTAAAACAGGAGGATGATCTCAATTGTGTTGGCAGGGGAGTCAATACACACAGAAGAATGAACATCTTACTCGTAATATCATGAGAATCTGAGTAACAACGGACAGCATTAAAAAAATATTAAGAATGTAAAAAAATGGTAAATGACATCTAAAAGAAATATAAAATTCAACTGAACTTTAATGTGATGCGTTTTTTTTGTCCTAGGAATTTTACATTAATATCTACATAAAATATAAATATGATAACCTCCGTGGGTTAGTTGGTAATACACCAATCTTTATAGTTGATATTTGTTGGTTATTGGTTACCATAAAAAACTGTAGAAGTCTGGTTTTCACATAAGGTCTCTTGAACATCTTTCTGGTGAGTGAGAAGAGATTGCCACACGGCAATAAACTCGTCAGGTTGTTCTGTGTATATCGAAAATGTTGTACTAACATATTATTGTTCTGAGAATTTTTCTAATTTATGTCCCTACTTGAGGCAGTGGCTTACAAACTGTTCCAGGTCTTACAAACAGCTCTTCAAGACCAAACACCAGGGGCTGGATTCCCGGTATCTATGGTTCGGTGGATGTATGATTTATTATTCATTATTGATATCCAGGTTTTTAACATTACTTCTGGACCACACTTCATCACAATTTATTTTGTGGCGCACATAATAATTTTGTTTATAAAAGTGTAATACTTTTCAATATTTTTTAACATATTTAAATAAATACAAACCTCAAATGGTTTAAAAATAAATTTACATGCTGTGGAAATATAACTTATATTATAAAAAAATTCAATATTGAGACGAAAACGTAACATACAAATATATTCTTAAAAAGCAAAGCATTTAAAAAAAATGTTATGAACGGTCTAATTTAAAATGGTACAAAAGATTATATAAAAATTAAGGTAGTGTCTATTACCCTACTTATATACTTCTAAATATAGATAGGTAATTGCTCTTGATCGAGTATGATTTTAAGTTATCCTGCGGATGGAAGACGCCAATATGGATTGAATTATTTATTGTTTGCACGCTGCTGCGCTATAGTAAGCACACGTCTTAACATATGAAATCCAAAAATACGATGGCAAGGTGATCAAAATTTCAAGACTAGAAAATTTTATCTGTTGCAGATCTTTCTTAGACAGTTTTCACATATATTGCTATATTTTTGTTGGTCAACAGTGTTAGAACAATTTATAATAATCAGCATATAAGCAACAGAATGCACAAATTTGGATGTTAAATGGTATAAGAATTAAACCAATCCGGAATTGAATCCGCCATGAATCGAAGCTGAGACACTCGCCTTCTTAGCGTAAATGCTAACCATTAGATTACGGCTGCCGACAAATTAATCCTTTCTAAGTCTCTGAAAACATTTCACTTTAAAATTAAAAGGATTATTTTCGTGACAAAGTTGACAAGACATTCGTCTTCCAGCTCGGGGTTGCGAATTTAATACCTTTTGAAAACCAAACTATTTTTATAAGAGAAACTTTAAGACTAGTTTTTCCTTCAAAACTCTTTAACAGCCTTCTAGTTGGTTGGAAGACATTACCACATGTCAATAAACCCTTGAGGTTTTATTGTATACAACCAAGTGTTACATCAATACAATACATATACTTAGAAAAATTAATACTAAAATGTTACAATATACAACAAATCTGTTTTAAAATATTTGAAAAAAATAGCGACACGCTGTGGGCTTAACTGAGATGAATATTTTTGTCTAACGGAATTTAACTACGAAATACACGTTTGACTCGCTTGATATACTGTCTTCATATATTAGGTGTACAAATAAGTTTCCGCCGTTTTTTATAAAAAAATGGGCATTTATTGTGAAAGAACGGAACCTCATGTTTTATTCGAAGTAGTACCCATCGCTTGCCACTACTTTTCCCCATCTTTCTGTCAGCATACGAATACCGCGTCAGTCATCATCATCATCTTTTGAGGCTATCCACGAATCGACTCAATTTTTGGTATCTTCATATGATGTGAAGTGCTGCTCAGACAGGCCATGCGTCATCGATCAAAACAAGTGGTAATCAGAAGGAGCAATGTCTGGTGAATACAGCGGGTGGGGTAAAACTTCTCAATTGAGTGTTTCCAAATAGGTTTTGACCGGTGCCGCAACATGTGGACTAGCATTATCATGCAGGAGAATAATTTTGTCGTGTCTGGCGTAGTAGTGGGCGCGCTTTTCCTCGAGTGCTCGACTCAATCTCATCAATTATGTTCGGTAGACAGCCCCAGCAATGGTTTCATTCGGTTTGAGCAACTCATAATACACGACACCAAGCTGATCCCACCAAATACACAACAAGAGTTTTTTTCCATGAATATTTGGCTTAGCCGTAGATGTTGAAGCATGACCAGGGGATCCCCATGATTTCTTCCTTTTTGGATTATCATAATGGATGCATTTTTCATCATCAGTGACTATATGGTGCAGAAAACCCTTTCGTTTATGCCTGGCAAGCAGCATTTCACATGTGGAAAATTGGCATTCAAAGTTTCTCCGTGTCAGTTCATATGAATCCCAATTTCTTTGTTTTTGAATCATTCCCAATGATTTCAACCCATGTGAAATTGCTTGTTGAGTCACTCCTAATGTAAGTGCAAGTTCTTCTTGCGTTTGGCACGAATCTTGATCCAATAATACTTCCAATTCCGCGTCTTCGTATACTTTCGGCCTTCCGCTACGTTCTTTGTCTTCGATGTCAAATTCACCGTTCTTAAACTTTTGAAACCACTCACGACAACTTCTCTCACTTAAGGCAGCCTCACCATATGCTTCTACAAGCAATCGATGCGCCTCAGCTGCAGATTTCTTCAAATTGAAGAAGTAAATCAAAAGTTCCCGCAAATGACGCTTATTCGGCTCAAAACTTGACATTTTCGAACACAAAAAAATATGTTATACTGATAAAAATTCACTAATATTTCAAGGTCATGTTGTTGACAGATGTCCAACCTTACGATAATGACATTTTACATCTGACAATTTTAACCATAACTTACTGGTGGCGCCAACTTTTGTCAAACGGCGGTGACTTATTTGTACACCCAATAAATTGAGAGATCTCATTCGATACTTCTAATACACCGAAAATGTGTTTGTGGGCTGAATTCATTTTATATGCGAAGATATAAATCCAATTATAGAATAGAACCTTTACTCATACTGGGATAAAATTATTTAGTTCTTATAGAGCAAAACTTTTGAAAATTAGCAACTATTTATATCAGCGACTAAAAATTTGTATTCAAATTTATACTCCTTATAATTATGCAAGATATATGCATAACTTTTGTACCGAGTGAGAAGAAAAAAAACGTTTTCCGTTTAGATTTAAATATTAGCAGAAGGAACAAATCAAGCTTTTGAAATTATAGCAAAAAATGTTTGACTTAGATATATTGGTGGTACACATACATACCAGAAAAAAATTAAGTCATTGAAATTATAGAAAAAAAAAGTAATACTTAGATATATTAGAGGTACACATATACCATTACGCCGTTTCCCTGTTGAAGTGCCCGACTTTCCTATCGCGTCACACTTTTTCGCCTCTTCCACATCCATACACCTTCTCATAAAGTTCCTACGATTTCTCTAGCTTGTTACATTTCTTTCTTTCAAAATATCACTCATTTCATCTATTCATATCTTCCTTGGTCTTTCTCTACCACGCATTCCACTTACATTTGCACTGTATATTGGGTTTGTTAGTTTTACCTCATTTGTTCGTTTTATGTGTCCAAACTATCCCCGAGTACCTAACCATACATATATGTAGAAATAATATACATAAAGATATTTCACATGACTCATAAAAAAGGAGATAAATTAGGAGTTATCAAAATGTGTGTGCTTATCTTGTACAATCCTGCTGATCAGGCACCCCCCTGTGTTATTGCTTCTAAGCTTCTCATATAGCAGTTACATATTATATTAACAAGTTATTATATTAAAAGTCATCAAGATCATTAGTCAATTTACCTGAGAAAGAAGCCTTTCTTTTAAATCGTGTACAAAAGAGTAGTGAATATATTTAATTTTCATCTCAAAAATATATTTTTTATTACACTTTCGTATACAGTACAACCTGGCGGACTTTTTGCTATGTATCAGCCTCTTTCAACCAATTAGAAAAATGTTAAATAGGCTTTTAATGAAATAGAGATTGAAATCCTCATTTTTTAATTTCCAGTGGGAATCAAATCCGCAGTCCACAGGTTGAAAGACAATTGTCTTACCAACTAGACTAAGAGGGTTGTCAAATATTCAATGTTCATCGAAAAAAAAGCACTCCTGTATATTGGCTTCTGTACCCTAATTATAGTAACGATATATGTAAAAATCAGCATAATTTATTAGGATCAATACATATTTTTAAAGAAATGTCAGCATTTAATTATGTTACCAAAAAACATACATTTTATTACACCACTCTGTATTTTTGCATCGATATGCCCACACCACTTTCGCATTTTAATGATGCTTCATTCACAAAGATCGGCCGTTAAAATATGCCTTGCATTGATTATAATATGCTAATTGGAGTTTATTACAATGCTCGCTTCATTGCATTCATTTCTAAGTAGATTCAATAACTCGAATTCTGGGTTCGCGTGAAGTTATTTATTTTGACGACGAGTTATAAATATTTACACAATTGAGAATAGCTCATTAATTAGACGTTGTATTAAAAATTATGTAATTAAAAACAATCCAGTGTTACACAACAATTATAATTAAGTGAATTTGATTCAACTAGCCCATAAATTATTTGATGCTGTTAAATTATGCAAGATTTTTCACTGTTTGAGATGTCATGAAAGATTTTTAGATGTGATGTATGGTATTTAAAGCCTTAAATTGTTTCGCACTGCTCTACATGACAGCAATGCGTGATAGAGACATATCCTTTGGAACGATTGGTTCGCAAATATCGATGACGATCTCCGTGATCTTGTTGATAAGATGCTTGACATTCACTCGAAGGTTTCGGGTTTGATTCACGATGGTTCCCGAAAAAAAAATGGTTCCAGTTTGGTAACAATTCTTACAAGCACTAGACGTGTGTCAGTGTAATTATCTCTACACGTGCGGGTAAGAATGCGAAGATAAACAGCGAGTTCTGTATATACTCCAGCGATTCTAATCTCGAAAGCTCGTTAAATGGAGCCGAAGACAATGTTGTCTCCTGGCAACAATTTTTAATATGTCCCACTCACCAGTGCGGATGTGTTGAACGGTGTCATATGAATTCACAACCTTCCGGGTTTCCGAACATACACCGCATTGTTAAGGTAAACTGATCAAATATGCCTTTGATCGGGTTTTTCGATTGGATGAACCTGTCGCATGGAATGTACTTCCTCTAAAAGGTTGAGAGCGCTGAATCTTCACGAGACTTCTTAAAATGATACACTTGAGATATGTTACAACGAATTAAACGCACTCTTGGAGTAATTAGGTCACTAATAGTGCCATATATAGCAATTTATTGATTAGATAATATGAAAATTATGTGATTAATTAGATAATAAAAAATCTTTTAGGTCAAGCCTTCTTCTTGGTCGTTCCCTTAATCCTAAGGATTGTAATCGCCATAGTCATTCGCCACCCTTCTCCAGTAAAAGCGATATCTTACCTAATGTAGCCTCTCCTAAAATAAAACTAAATAAACTACCCGCTACTTTTTTATTTGATCACTCCATTAGATGGGTGCTCGTCCCTTGTACGCTTTGTAATTCACACTCCCGCCAGAATTGACTGCTCAAGACTGTTGTCATTCTCCCTCCGAACTGTGTCCAAAGTATCTTAAAATTACTCTTATATATACATGGCACAGACAGACGCGTTTCAATCCCAAACTTTTTAATAATCGATAGATTGGTTCTTCTGGTAGTCCATAGAACACACAAAAGCCGCTTCCAATGCCACATCTCAAATACTTCAAATATTTGTCTATTACGTGCTTATAGCGTCTAGGTCTCTGAGTCATATAAAAATAGGGAAAATGAAGGTTTGGATCAATCGAGTCTTGGTTAAGTTAGATTTAGTTATGCTTGAATAATTACTTAGTCAGTATTTTTGCGATTTACAATTCAATAGTCAGTGTTTCATTGCATAATTAATTTACTTGTCCAGTTCAAGTCCAGACATATTCCAAGATGGTTTCACTTTCAGACTTTCATTTTAATTCACAATACTTATTTGCATTTGATAGCTGTTTGCGGAAATTATAAATTACCTGGAACATTAGTGTTTCTGAAATATTTTAATGTGTATGACTTAAAGCTTAATGCAAATAAAATTGTATTCATGAATGTATTGCTGTACATAAAACAAAATGTTATAGACTGAAAGCTTATTTCTCCACTTTGCTAAATGTGTATTTGAGCACAAAATATATAAAATTTCGATTCCTAGCGGATTCTCTTCAGGACTGTTTTTTCTTCAATTATATTATATTACATCTGAATTTATTTTTTTCCATAGCTTGTAAATTACTTACTCGCAAATTCATACAGCACAATTAGGCAACAAAAAAAAAGTGCTGTCCAAGTTTGTCAAACAAAAGGTTGTAGCAGATTAAACCTACCGATTGTTTTAGAACTTTGATTCCTATCAGAATATAGAATTTCATCTAAGCCAGTGTGATTGTTTAAATGTAGAAGCCCGTATTGTATTACAGTTTAGCTGTATACGGTACAACCTGCCGGGTTTAATTTAATGTAACAATCTCTTTCAATCAACCAGCAAATGTAAAAGAGGCCTACAGCAAATGTAAAAGAGGGGATCCAAGTGTACGATCGCACTGTAATGGAACCTTATTCGTGCCCCAAGAGATTGTTGGTAGAGGAGGGTCAAATGCATGCCCCTGTAAAAAAAGTCATATTCGATGACAAAGGGTTACCTATTATCAACAATAATGATATTTTCATTCTACTTCCAATATGGCAAGATTAGTAGAACTTGACTTAATAGTTTGTAGTTTGACTTCCGAATAGTTTAATCAAAATATTGATATTTTATTTACTTCTTTTAACTAGATTTATCTGAAAAAAAATCCCCTAATTGTATTCCAAATGTACGAGTATAAATAAAAACGATACTATGAAATCTATTCCTAAAATATTATTTCCAATAAAAGAGATAAAATGGTAAGTCTGAACTGTTCTAAATACAGCTTTCGCCCAGAGGTAATTAGTTTCGTTAAGCGTAAATGGTCCACGTTTCTCGCTTAACCAACAGTTGATATCACTCGGTACTTAGCGATTGGTCTCGCAATTTACCCTCTGCCTTCCTCTACACCGCGAGAATAATAATAAACTAGTTGCAACCCGTGAAATATTCACGGAAGTAAAAAATTCTACATTTATGAAAAAACATATTCATAAATGTAAAATTTGTTTATATATACAATATATAATTTATACATTGTCCCCTTTTATACCGGTTCAAAATTTGTTAGCTAGGTATTTAAAATTCGTTCAGTATGACGGACCCACCGATATTCAAATTTCGAATTACTTTCGGAGAGAATCCAAGTATTCCTCTCTCGCTCTCTTGTATTCAAAATTCAATTCTCGTATTCTTTCTTTGGCGACAACGGTCGTACGGGAATAAAATATTTCCGTCCGGTTTATACCCAAGGCTTGTCAAACACCTTTCTGCTAATAGGAAATGCCACATGACAATACACCAGTCAGGTTGTGCTGTACACAAATAAATTATAAAACAATACTTTATTTTATTATTTCATTTTAAAATACTTTTTTTTGACATGGATCAAACTTGTGAATCTTTCACTCAAAGCTTTGTAAAACAATTGTATGGTTGGTAGAAGCAAATTGTTACATAGCAAAAAAAATCTCAATGTTAAGCTGTATTTAATCAATTAATAATGAAAAAAACAACAAATATTTATTTCAAATGACTTTAGATTTCTTAATTTTATTGAAAAAAATCATTTGTAGTCAAAGGGTCAACACTCAAGTGATTTGGATCCACATTTTCAGCTGTGTTAGTTTGCTATCAATACGTTTTTTTTGCTGTAAGATGTTCCGAGGCTAACAGTACATCACCCATTGTTGTCCGTAAGCCTTTTGTACACTACAATTTATACCGGTGCGAGAATATAAAATTGATGTGAATTCGAGACCAATTGGTGTATGTCAAGTGATACATCAAAAGCCGTTAGCCTTAAAAGCACATAGTTTTTTCTAGAAGAACACAAATGATAATTTTCATCCAAAAATATTTCATCCAAAAACAATTGAAGCGGTGATATCATTTCTGAAGTTCAGAATTTCGCGAATCGTTATTCTTTTTATTGAAACAATAATTTCATGAATTGTTATATTTAAGACGGTTTTATTTTCAATTGTAAAAATGTCTAATCAAAACGTAACAAATATTATACATTGTTTCTTTATTTGCTGGTTATTATTGTCGGTTTTCATAAACCGTTCTAATAGAAGTCAGAAAATAAAGGATATTTTGAAATAAACAGACTAACACATTCATTTTACAAAAAATAGATTGAGAATTCTTAAATAGGCATGTAAGATATGTAACCTTTAAACAGTACTAGTTTAGTGTTAAAAAAATAGCGGAAAAACTGATTTTTCAATTTCTTCCTCTTATCTCCATCCCACTGTGCATGGTCGATTTTTTTAGACATCTCTTACGAGTTACCTGATGTGAACATAAACACGGCTCCCAGCTTTCGGATGCCTTCTTTCATACCATCCAGCAATATTTTCTTTCTCTACGTCTTTTCCTCGTCAACATCTAGCCCAAGTAATATTCGGTCGACATACCCATACCTCTGCAGTCTGGTCTCCTTTAGATTGTACGAGTAATTTATGGGTGACACTTAAAGATTTATCTACGTTGCATCATCATCTACGTTGCGTGAAACTTCCACTTCTGTACTCTAGTGTGCACTGAATATTCAGCACTATATAGGTACAGTATCACCGAAAAAGCCAACAGATTTTGTGTATTTAAATTTAAACCAGGTTACATAAAATTAAAATAGCATAGATCATTAATAGCATAGAGAAAAAACCGAATTCAATATTGTAATGTAGAACACTTTAGTTGTATACAGTACAACCTGGCGGATATATGACAAATTCCAACCAAGCAAAAATACTTTAACAATACCTTTAGCGAAAACCAGACAGGAACCCTATTTAAAATGGGGTTAAACGGGAATTCAATATGTAGCCCCCGGTTCGGAAGACAGGCTTCTTACTAACTTGGCCACGGAGGTCAATTTGCATTGAAAAACAAAACTTGAATAAATTTTAACCAAAAATTTGTAGTTTAGTTTGATTTTAAAGATGATGCCTAGATAATTAAAAATGATATCTGAATAAGAATTATGGATAATTTTTTCAAAATTAACAGTTACTTTGCAATAAGAAATCGTCCTTTTATTTTGAATAATGCGAAACGTTCATTAAATCGGCCTCCTCGCGCATTTCCGTTGGAGTTACATTGTACACCGCTTTCTGGATGTCACTTGTAAGTTACGACATCTTTGTTGACAGAGTTGGCTTTTTCGTTTTATAACTGTAAAATGTAGCGTAAAGCGGAATAGATTATAATATTTTGCCGTTTTAAAATAATTTACGAATGAATTTAAAAGAATACAAAGATATATTTGAAAATTTACAGCGAGGATTTTATTGTTTTTTAGTATGAATAATTATTAAATTTTACTCAAATTAGGTTTTCGATAAAAAAAAATCGCTTCTGATATCAAAATATACCTGTTTTTAGAAATCATGCATAAGTCATTACGTTTTAAAATAAAACTAATAATCAAATATATTTATTTTTCAGCCAACATGTATCGCATTTGTTTTACATACATATTTGATTTGTAAGAATATATTTTTTTTTCATAATTATGTTTAAAAATCCTTGTTTATCTTCCATGTTTTTTTAAGAATCTTGTTGAAGTATTTCTGCAAAAGTAGATGAATTTAACGTTCACGGCCATTATTCAAAGAGAGAGAGAGAGATGAATTTAACATAATCTTGCGCTTTTTCAACATTAATTTTTTTTTATTATTTCACTTTTATTTTATTATTCTGACTTCTCTCCAGTTGGAGTCGTGAAATATATCAAAAATTCTTCTAAGAAAAATTATAAATATCAAGTAATAGTTATACATTCAATGCGTTTACTTTAAAAAACAACGTCGACAATTTTAAAATAACTTAGTTATTTTTATATCTCGAGTCGTATGAGAGGATCTATCAATTGGGAAGAAAATCGTTACAAGGATATTCAAATAACTTGGAAATGTTTTTTTAAGTACCAATTAAATAGTAAATAACTTTAAAACCTTACCCCAATGCTGTGTCGGCTGTGAAGTGAATTCCTTACTTCCCTCCAGTTTATAAAAATGTATTCACTACTGTATGAACGATAAAAATAAACTTTTAGTCAAAAATATTTTTTAAATTAAAGCTTCTGTTATTATCGTACACAAAATTATATTTAACCACACAACAATCACTCATTTCAAAACTGGTTTAAGGTTCTTATCATCGGACTTTTACTTTTATTTTAAACCTTTCTACTTTCTTTTTTTTTATTATTATTCTTTTCACAGAATGTAATGTCAATTTAAAAAAGAAACAATACACCGAAAAGTTTTCTTTTGACAAAAATTTAAGTTCGTTAAATTTATGTATCTTGATTGTTTAAAATAAAGAATAGTTTTTCACAGCCTAACCGGTTTAACAAAAAAAAAACATGTATTGTAGAGGATTACCAATAAAGAAAAAAGGGTATCAATTAAATATGACACCTGTTACGTTCACACATTAAAAAAATTGCACATTGCTAATCTTAAAATAGTTAATTCACACACTATATATTATATAAATATATTTGAATATACTCATTTAAAAAATAAACACTTGGCACAATTTTTGAAGTTTTGTATAATGAAATAACGAAAATACACAATTATTTTAGGTTAGAAATTTACAACCGTCATTCGGACGCCTGGCGCTTTGAGAGCCAAAACAGGTATGAAGTTGATGCGCAACTAACAGCAAAATAACTGGCGGCAAAAGTTTCTCCGAACAAGCGGCTGTTTCAATTCGAAGGGAGCTGTATCAAAAGGGGTCAAATCTTGAATAAATTATACAAAAAATGTTCGACTCTTTTGTAAAAATCGTTTAAATTACTAATAGATTGATCAAATTGTTGTTTTGGATGGGACAACTAATAATTCCGGGCAATCATAATGATAATCGCCGACTCAGGTAGTCTCGGGTAAGAGCGAGTGTTTGTTCTTAAGAGTTGAGAAATTCACCGCGAAATCGAGTGATGAAATTTTATTATTATTATGTTTGTTTCGAACCACAAGCCGTACATCTACGAGATGAAATATTTGTGCTGCATATTAAATATTCTGTTATAAATCAAAATAGAGATATTTATGTAAGGATATATAGATTTCCTGAATTAATATAAACAATACACCGTGTATATTAATCATAAAAAACATTGTTTTTTTAATCTCATACTCCGGTAAGCGAAACGTATTTTTTCATTTCTTAAGAAAACATCAACTTACGCAAATTAAATCATTCGGAAATTTTTTGTCAAAAATTATGTTCCGACTCTGCCAAATATTGTCGAATTTCTATTTCGAGACAGTCGATACTCGAATATCAAGTCCACACTCCATCCAATCTATGTACCATTTTTAAGAAAGTGTCAAATTAATATTTAAATTTGACTTTAATTTTTGAAGATTAACAAAACAGATGTCCCACATCATAAGCACATTAGTTAGACAAGGATACCTGTTGTTGCCACTGCTTAGTGGTTAGCACTCATCTTTTGTGCTCAAACTTCCAGGGCTAATTCTCGGCCGTTTTGTTTCCGAACTGGTTTAAGTTTTAACCCCTATTTCGTCAAATTTTTTTACTGGATTGTGTTACTAATGTAATTTCTTCTTGCGCTCTTGGGTGACAGGAATTGTGGGACAAAAATACAGCACATTTTGTCCCTATACATATATAAACCTCGTAACTCATTTTTGCAACGTTTCGTGTTCGTCTCATTAATAAAACATACGAAAAATGTCCATTTTAAAATAAACAAACCAAATTAAAAAAAAAATTTTAATGTATGAAAACATATGATTTTATTTTATTTGAACGGTCAAATAACCTTTTTGATACAAAATATAAAAAAACAGCAAATAAAATTTAAACGAATACAAGACGAACCCATCACAACAAAGCAAACCTATATAATTGAATCAATTCATCCTGACAAGAACAACTTCTTTACTTTACTTCTGTAAGTAGTCAAATTTCCATAAAAATGTATACAATGTCCATATTGATAATATGCTTTTTACCAACTTTTTTTTATCGATGCACATTTATTAAGGATGAGTGATCTTTGATAAATGAATGGTTGAATTAAAATAGGCACTAAGTACCAAAAAAAAAACCAAGTATGCAGTTTCGTTCTATATGTAATATATAATGAAACTGCATACTTAGTTTTGTTTTTTGGTACCTAGTGCCTATTTTAATTCAACTATTCAAATTATTATAGATTAATTTAAAAATCTTCGAAAACATATGTCCAGTTTATCGTAATATTTAACAATTTCTGTATAATAATGGGTCATAACTTTGTCTGACATAGCCAACCAATCAGCAGTAGGCGCATACAAAATAATATCTGTTAGAAATTATTGTATTATTATACTTAATGTTAATTCTTCCTCCCTTGGGTGCAGGTGTTACAAATTAGTGCTTTTTGTCCCTTTTTAGAGATAATCTCGCAACTTATTTTACGCATTGTTTGTATGGTTAATATTCCAACACTCAATTTCTAGATATTTATTATTGAGAATTGAATAAATGTTTTGAATCTATTTTCTAAATTTAGTTTTGAAAACATTTTCACTTTATTATAATCATATTTTTTCTCATCTTGTAAAATTCCTATTTTTAAGATACAAGATTGAGTCGGAAAAGAGACGATATTATTTAATTGATTTTAAATCATCAGTTGTTGGGAGGATAATTGATACAAAGATTAGTAAGATACTGAAAATGTATAATATCGTCGAACAATTGCGATTCCATTTGTAATCTAATAAGAAACCATTTCATACTCATCCTTTTTGATTACTGCCAAGTCACGATCGCCCTGGTAAATTACATAATAATGGGTTTCTACCTCATTCCTTCTTATCTCCTGCAATTAATTTTTGAAACAGTGTTTTTATGCCATTTGATTGGTCACTCCACCTGGCAAGAGATCTCTTCTTCTTATTCCTTGGACACTTTGAAAGACGAACGATGCTTCTGGATTGTTCAGGATCTTTTTGTAATATATACTATTGTAATTTTTTTTTACAGGTGAAAGAAAATTATTTTAATGTTTATTTCCTTTTGTATAATTAGAAACGCCAGAATACAAAATGTCTACTAATGGACTGGATTCTGATTAAATTTTTTCCTGTACTGTCGACGCCAATGGACCAACAGTCAATGCATTTGCAATGATATCTCGATTGGGTTACCGATGGGTTTCATATTAGAATCATTTTCAATTTTTATGGTGTCGATCATTTACAGCCGCTATTTTGTATTCATTTTTATACCCGTTAATTAGTGACTAAAATTGCGCTATTTAAACATAGGTATCCTACGTATGGGGACAAGGTACCAAATCTGCGCCTCCTTGTAGAAAGTGTAAACTAATTGTCTTGTGGAAATAAGGTCGAAGCCTAACTACCTAGTCCTAGGGTACACCTAAAGCCTACACATGCATTTCATTGCATAATATGTTTTTACACAAATCATCTAATTTTTAATTTACTTATTCACGTGTGTTACATATTTTGTATACATTTGACAAAATGAACAACGAATGAATTCAATCATGAAATGTACTTAAAACAATAATTATTTAGTTCAAAAGTTATAATATAAAAAAAATTGTCAGTTCTTATGATATTGTTTCAAATTCAATATTCGTAGTGCGAGTGAAAGTAAAAAACAATATTATTGTTTGGAATTCTAGAAAAAAATAAGTTTTATGACAACTAACCCTTCCTGCCCGGTGATGCGTAACTAGTACACATTGCTTCTAAAAACTAAATATAATAAATACTGGGTTCAGATTTAAGGTATTCCTCCGTAATACATTTACGCATTGAATGAAAAAAATAATATTAATTAAAATTAGCACTTATCGGCCACATCAGAGATATTTTGTGAAAATCGGGAATAAATTCACCAATACAATCAAACGTGTGCCAGTGTGTGACGTAAGTATATTCATTCTTAAAAAAACACTATGGGTGAGGAAGCGACGTTATTCACGTCTCACTCTCACTCTACTTCGGTAAACGGGAACGCAAGAAATAGAATCTCAGTTCGCTTGCTTCTGTCGTTTCAGTAGCTCGCGGGCTTTTGTTTGAGGTGGTCGCTTTACCCGTTTTGTGAACGTCGGCCGATGTTTTTTTTTCATGTTTTCAGCAATTAAATTTCAATTATTATCACTTTTGACTTCAAATTTAATTAATTTAAGCGATTGCCTATGAATATTATCATTTTTCCGATTTTAAATCGCCCATTTTTACATGTTTATTGAATACACAGCACCGGAACGCGTGATTTTGTTTAGCACCGGAAGGGAAAGGTTAAAATCTTAAAAAAATACTCCTTTTGGTTCCTGAATTTGCGTCCCACTTAACTTTGCACCCGGATACAACTGCCTCCCTGCCTCTCCGCACGCCACGCAGGGCCACTGCAAATTTATTTGTATCCAAGTTTTTTAGTGTGAGGGTGATACAGTTAATTGTGTTTTGGCGACACATTATTTGTTTGTTAGAAGAAATGTTTTATCCTTTAATCAACGATGTTGGATACGAGTCGATGGCTGTGATCTAATGGTTAGTATTCAAGCTAAGCAAGCGGGCGCCCCAGCATCGATCCCTAGTGGATTCACTTTCGTACTGGTTTAACTCTTAGGCCATTTTATATCTGAAATTATGTTTTTATGTAGCTTATATACTGCCTCACAAGTTTTAAAAGCGGTATTGAGTAACAGAAATAGCGCTGTATAAAACTCTGCCTAATGAAATACTGCAGCAGGCTAAACATGCTGATTATCTTGGATGTTTAATCCCCTTGTCATTATAACTTCATGCTTGATCTGTTAAGACTGTGTGTTTGCTAAAGTACACAATACACCAATGAGTGTTCCGTCCACAATAAACCAATACGTGTTCCATCCATCCACGTGGCTGACAATCATACTCGATTACGAGATCACCTATCGATCGATACATAATTTTTTTTTAATGTTTGTATTATTTTAATTTCATGTAAGTTACACACAATCAAAGAACCAAAAAACATTCGTGACTGGAAAATTCTGTCTCTTTTTTAGGACTTATATTTATATATATTTTTTCGCATTTTCTCTCAACCATTTTCATACAATGTTGAATAAGTTGAAGACGATTAACGATAGAATAATGATACCAGATGTTAAGTCTAATGAGGCTAGTTTAGAAAATTTCAGTATGAGATCTGATCAATGTTCTACTTGTTTTACATGTGAGAAATATTTATTTGAAAATAAAACAAAACAACTATTGCATAGAGTATAATCTAGCGGGTTTATTGCCATGCGTCAATCTCTTCCAACCCACCAGAATTATTTTTAAGTAAGCCTTATTAATTGAAACCCAGACTGGAATTGTTTTAAGCAATCTGATTACTGATCTCCAGGCTGTTATACAAAC
Organism: Odontocerum albicorne; assembly: GCA_949825065.1. Classification (NCBI taxonomy): domain Eukaryota; kingdom Metazoa; phylum Arthropoda; class Insecta; order Trichoptera; family Odontoceridae; genus Odontocerum; species Odontocerum albicorne. The sequence goes on along the minus strand of OX463852.1, from coordinate 22,809,011 downwards.
ATCTTATCATATAGACCAGTGCTCCGCAACCGGTGTGCCGTGGCACACTGGTGTGCCGCGGCACACTGGTGTGCCGCGGTTAAATTCAATGTATTTGACATTTTACAATTTTTCATTATGTATTTAATACACAATGACAAATTAATTTTCATAATATTGTCTATTTTTCAAAATGTAGTATAGAATAATTATTATAAATAAATAATTTTTCAATGGTCCCCCAGCGCCTGGTGCCAACTGTTGAAAACTGCGTAGTGTGCTTTTTACACACCATGGCCGCACCAAATTAGTCATAGAGAAAGAAAAATTACCCTTATGCGCGTCGCTGAAGACTCATGCGCATGCGTTATACTATATATTTTAGCTTTTGGTGTGCCGCGGAATTCTAGGAAGAATTTTGGTGTGTCGCAGGTGAGAAAAGGTTGCGGAGCACTGATATAGACCACGGAGGTTGTATTTTTTTGGAGTATTGATTTATGTATTTCATCTACTGTCCATGCCGACCTATATTATTCAGTCTTCCAACTTCCGAGGTTCCCGTATGGTTTTCACTAATGGCACTTGCAATATGTTTATAATTGGTTGAAATAAATTGCTACTTAGCAGTGAATTCGCCAGGTTGTACTGTATACAATGAAGGCCCAAAAAAAATATTAGTGATTTTGGGATCGTGTCTAGCAGTCTGCATATTTTGGTTTCGTTTTAATACATCCTTTAAACATAGCAACACGCCTATACCTTGTAGGGGTAGGCAGAGAGGAGAACATGCCAGACTTTCCTATCTTGACACATATTTCACCTCTTCCACATTCAGATATCTTCTTATATAACCAGCGATTTTTGTGACCTCTTACATTTCTTTTATTTAATCAATCCAACTATATTTTCCTTGGTCTTCCTCTATCCCTCCTTTCGTTAATTTGTGTACTATGCCTTTAGACATGGTAAAATATAATATAAATAAAACACAAAATTTTTTATTTCAAATATGAAATGTGTATTTCTAAATCCTCTTTGTGTAAAAATACGTGTTATAACGTATTATTAAAATAAACTTACAAACATTTTTATATGGTGTAATTTCGTATTAAAATACATTCCATACAAGCCCGCACAAAATGATGTAATGTTGACATAAACATATCAAAACAGGCAAAATATGGATTCGATATTTTCTATATGCGAGTATACACGTAGTTATGCAAAATATATTTTGTTTAAAATTATATTAGGGACGTATAATATGTTATATGTGGTGAAAATTTTCAATACTTACATATTCTTATATTTTTTATTTATTATTTTCTATAAATGAGTATATGTATGTTACATGGAAAAATTTTACGTTTTTTTTGCAACTAAACAATTTCTTCAAAATAACCAACTCATCTTGGATACGTTAATTTGTTTTAATCAGATAAGAAAAGGAAAATTGGGATAAAATAATATTTTGAGTAATTCAATATTGTTCCGATTCTCTCTTGAACATGAATAAGGATGGTGCACATTAGATAACTCTTGGAAGTTCGTTTCACAGGTACACCGAGCTAAGTTGTGCAATATGTGTAATGTGTTTATATGCAAAATAGTTTCTCATCGACTGATCGAAGAGAACGTCAGTGTTCTTAAAGAAATTATAATTTTTCGCCAAAATATGAAGGCAAATTGGGATTGCTAAGCATGCAAAATAATATCGAAATAACGTGAACGTTCCTTCACTGTTTGACTTCTGAAAAGTCACTCAAGTGTGTTCCGATGTATTCTATTTTTAAACATTTTTTTTATTTAAAATAACTAAATAACACTTACTGTAATATGCTGTAAAATGTTCTGGAGAAATTGGGGTAAACACCAGGGGCGTGACGCGTGGAGGCAGTGGTGGAGCATCGCCTGAAAATATTATGCGGTCAAGTTGACCCATTTTCTGAAAAAAAAAATACTCTTTGAAATCATCAAAACAAAAATGATAATAATTGATTTATTAAATTATAATACTATCAAAATAAATATTTTAACATTCTCAATCGGTTTGTAAATTTGTAATTATTTTTCATTGTAATAATAAAAAAATATTAAAGCACAGCGATCTTTCAGTTTCAGAAATTGATTAAAATATTGTATAGCTCTATTTCGTAACTCTGGTTCCTGCAGCACTCCAAATATTTGTGTTAAGAAAAACCTGCGATAGTAAAACCAGTCCAGAAACCGCCGGTAATCAAAACCGGGACCCCTGAGTGATATGTAAGCATTCTGACTACTGGCTGACATTATTTATCGGTATGGTTCTAAAAAACTATTGTAATATCTTAATGAGTTAACTCAAATTAGAATTTTTTAACGTGACATTTAAATAAATTTTCGAGTTTAAAAAAATAAACTCATTAAATTTGCTTTAATTTTGCAAATATCAGAAATTAGCTATTATTATAAGATATTTAAAAAAATCTATCTATATTTTAACTGTTTTAAGATATTTAAGAAAACAATATAACATTTTATGATATGATGTATATATGGTTTCCTATCTCTTACCTACCCTTGAATTTAAAAAAATTCAACTGTCTTCTTCCATTCTTTACTCGGCCTACCGCTTCCTAGCTCTAAATTAATTTCAGACATATATAATATAATTGTATTGCAAGTCTTTCATAACTCATTTTCTCTTTGTGGCATCTCGAATTTTTTTCTCAATTGTAATATACGAACCAGTACTTATAACATTTATCTCTAACAAACAGCTATAATTTATCTAATCATTTCTTACTCTACCATACATTGTAATACAAGATATTCTACGCAAGACATTCATATAAAAAATTAAAATGCAATTAAGACATACGTACTATACATATCAAAAATTAAATGAAAATAAAAATTGACGAGTAAAAAAATCTCCGTTGCTGTAATAATAAAAACACTATCGGCCCGTTTCTATGTTGGGATAGGCACAGAGGACTCATGAGGAAAATACTCACTTATGACAAAGTAGAAAAGTCAAATTTATATGTTTTAGATAGAATTTGTGTATTTCCATATTTTAAACAAGTTTGAAAATATTTTGTAACACTGATGACATTTACAAACGTGCTTTTATTCGTTCTTTAAATTAGAGAAACTTAGTTTTAAGTATTTATTTCTATGAAATTACTGCCATCTATTTAAAAGCGTTGAAAGCATTATGAGGGTGAAAAACTGTTTGTGGTAAAGGTCGTTTCCACGTAGCTTCGTTAGTCGTTTACTAGCGCGAACACGAAGAGTTGAAAAATGACTTAAAATGTGAGAGAGGGAAAGAGAAAGAGTGCACTACAAGTGTGTGTGGGGCTTGACTCAATTCTAAAGCTCTGCGCTCGCATGGGTGCAAACAGTTGAACCATTTTTCAATAGATGGCAAGGGAAAAATATGTAATGGAGTTAATTTAAAAAGTTATTTAGGCGCTATTCCAGTCGACATGATGGTTTTATATATTCCATGCAATTCATATTTATGAAAGCTTTCATTTCATTGGTTGATATAATATAAAACAAATGGAATATTTGGCATCATCTTGAATGAATAAATACGAGTGTCGCGTCATTTTGAAAAATGCACTCATTATTTGGAAAATTATAGATATTAAAATATGGTTTTGCGCAATCGAAAAATTAAATTGAGAGACATTAATTAATAAATGGAAAAAAGAAATAATGTAAGAAATCAATAGAACGATAAAAACCTCAAAAAAATCTTCTTCTGTCTGATGTTGATCGATATTAATGTTTTTAGTCTGCATTTTATGGTGTCATCTGAAATAAAAATAAAACATTTGACATTGTAAATTATTATAATTTGAAATTATGTGTTTATATAAATTGTAACACAACTTTTTTGTGTTTTATGTTGTACAATTATTTATCTAGGTGTAGCGTACTATAGATTTATTTAATTGCTTAATTTTATAACATTCCTCTAAATATGAAATATCCTAACTTATTTATATAAGGTATGTCGACGCAGTGGCGTAACATGGGAGGGGGGGGGGGGGGTCAGAGAACATAAGTAATACTTTTTTAAAGGCATTTTATAAATTTTGCCACGATCTGTCGGTTTCAGCTTAATCCACAGAATTACTTTTTTTGACTTTCTCTCGCTCTTCGGACATGAAAACTAGAGTAAAAACCACATTAAAAAAATTTAAACAATAAAACTGTTATTGGTAATGAGTTTTTCCGAATAACATAGGTTTTGAATGAAAAAAATATTGTTATTAGAATATTTCATAACTGTGCTTGTTCATAGTTAATTTGTGACATGCATGCTATATATGTAACATACGTAAAAACATTTAAAAATAGTAATTAATAAATACGAAAAAAATATTAAGTACTGAAATGAGTACAGGCTTTGCTTTGGGCAGTTAAGTTCCATCTTGTTCTCAAACGATACTTGGCTTACACTTTGTGCAAGAGGGGTTGGGTGCAGATTTTGTTTTGTCCCCGGACGAAGACCCTCGCGTCACCACTGCTTAAACGATGAGATCTCTGTTATCATAGTATTTACACAATATACATGATGTATCTGCTTATTCTTCATAATTGTCTCACTTGTTTTTGAACGTATAAAAAGTTTTGGTCAATATTCATCGCTCAGTCCAAGGCTATGATATTTTATAAAAATACTTTTTATAATAAAATAATTGTGAGTTGTTCATTTTTGAAGAAACAAATAAGAATTACAACTCTTTTCTACAGTATTTTGACATAGCTCTGGCAATCCAGTCAGCGTATCCAATTTTAAGTGCATCTAGTATTCATTTTCTTAGACTTGATTAACAATTTCGTAATCTACTAAGTCCTCCGATTAAATGCCGTGGTATAAAACATAACACTTTAGAGATCATAAGGAATACAATGGTGAAAGTCGTAACTAATATAGAATAGTTCAACTGTTTGTATTATCAATTTAAACTAACGCAATATGTTCCATTCTAATATTAATAGTACTCGTATAATATATCGTATATGTAAATATTTATAAAAGCAAGAATAATGGAAGTTTAATTAAAAATTATCTTCGAATTTTTGGCAAACAGATATGCGAGAAGAATTATGAATCAAATATTTTGTTTCATTATGCTACTGAAATTAAAGCCTAAAAAATAGTACAATAAAACTGAACATATAATATTTCTTCTGGAACTAAAATAAAAATAATGAACTAAATATGTATTGTATATATAGTAGTTTGAACAAATTAATTTTCCATTATTATTTAACTTAGGTTCGTTTCTCAGCTACTATATAATAAAAGGACAATACTTAATCATGGTTACAATTAATACGGTAGTTGGACTGTTTTTTTGGAGAACTTAACTTGTGCCAAATTATATTGTGTGTAATTATGGTAACAACGTAAGTTGAAATATCTTTTTGGTATGGGTACATTTATATGGAAAATTAATGTCACGAAAAAAGCGGGCTTTGGATGCACGCCAACAAAGTGCTTAAAGATAACTTATAAAGCAAATTATACAAAACATTAGAAATATCTTATTTTGTTTTTCCCGAGAACTTAGTTTTCCATAAGCACGGTACAAAAAATAAACGATTTTATAGGATAGAATGATTAATTAACACCCATTTAACAAATATAATGCCTGTTATTTATTGATTGGGTGTTAATTATACTAAAGAATTTCAGGTTTTATTAAATGTTTTTTACAGAGATGTGTGAAAATTCTATGTGATAAGCTTAGAGTAAGTGACGAGCTTATTTTGTAGGTTATACTTCGTTTAGAAATCTTATGTACTTAAAATATTTTAAGCTAAATTATCAAGTTAAACTATATAGGCCATCATAACACGTTGAAAAATTCCCAACGTCCTGTGTTCAGAAAATGAACAGTATTTTATCATAATTACTTTATAGTTTTGTAGTTTAGTTTAAATCCATCAGAATTAAAATACTTTTAAGTACATATGCTTTCTAATTGAAGTATTAAGCATAATTTGTAAATACTGTCATGAAAAGAAACAGCTCAGCTAGTTTTTTGACATTTGACTAGTTTTTTGACATTTGATTGACAATTTTTTAGTGAAACAATATTTTTTTTTTATAATCTGGTTAAAAGTTCTAGTTTGAGTTGAATTTATTTGATGTAATCAATTTTACGGAAACGTAAATAATTTCTACAAAACAAACTTGTCTTATACAGACAGCCAGACAATGCTTTAACATATAAATCAAACATATCTGTTACTTAGTATAAGATTGTTTTGTTAAATGTATTCTCATTTTTATGAAAAGTTGAACTTTACCAGTCTAATTGAAAAGTTTCAATTAGTGATAATTGAAGAATGTACGAGTACATTAAAAAAAGTGTAGGTGGATCATTTTTGAAAACAATTGAAAGCAAATTTGACAAAATATTTGATCTTCGTGTTAGAATATTTAATAATAAGTTACTTTGTCATTCAATAAATTACATTAATCTCCGCGACACGTGTTTCTAGCTCTTATCTCCAGACTATCTTTAGGCTGAAACACGTATCACTGGGATACATGTAATTAGGGAGATAAAAAAGTAATTTGTTATTTAATATTTTTTATGAAATATATTTAAGTGCTGTGTTTGGTTATGCGATTCACGCACAGGTAAATTGATCCCAATCGGATTGACAATTTTTTTTATTTTCGTCTGAAATTGAACTCAAACTACAACCCTTGGCTTAGAAATATTCTACAAACTAAGTCAATACGGAGGTCGTCGTTTGTTATAAGTAAAATATTGAAACTAGTTTGAAACCCGCGAGGAATCGAACCCTGGACGCCAGAATATGTTTAGACCACTAATGTTAAAAATTTTGTCATATCCAAATTTGTTAAAAAAAACGAGAGATTATATTATAACAAATCGTTATATTTCTACAAGTACTAAAGAAAAGTTATGAAGAAAATATCGTCGTTAAAATATTTTAGTAACCTTATTTGTATTCATTCCAACAAATCTTTTGATAAATTGCAGTATTTTCAAAGAGATATTTTCATTTCGCACAATGAGAAAGGAAAAATCTAGACTAATTGTTGACTTAGTTGCGGACTTTTTCAGAATCATGGCTTTAAACCGGGTAATTAAATTTTTAAAGGATTTTTGTGGTTTATTCTAAAGCTTGGTAATAAAACTAGCCATTTGTACGATTAGCTGTCAAGTAAAACTAATTCGGTAGATTTAATGTTTGGACGCATCTTTAATTGACCCCTAGTTAGAACTATTTATTTCGAAGGACATCTGTCGAGTCAATTAACTTGCCAGTTAAGTTGAATTTTATCGGTTTAATTGCATAGTTAATATAGGGGTCGTTGCTGTGTTTAATTGTATTACGTGGTGTGAATGTAAAGTGTAAATGTTTCAGCTGAGTATTTTAGTATCTAGGAAAAATATATAAAATTTGTGATTAAGGAATGATACTACTTCGTCACAAGTGAAGTGATTCTCTATATCCAATATGGTGGGTTTATGCATGGATACACTTGTATTCTTCGCTTTTGTGTTTCCAAAAAAAAAAGACGATTAATGTAGTATTGTGAATAAATAAAAACCCTTAAGTGAAAACCAATCTGAAACGCCTTTTAAATTAAGTACCAACCCGCAACATCCGGGCTGGGCAATAGGTGTTTTACCAATTGAACCACGGAGGTATTTCCTGAATTATTTTGGAACAGGTAAAATATGTCTTGAGTCCTTTTTGTATAATAATGTCAATATAAGGAAGGTCCAACAGTCTCTAGAAGTCAATTTGAACAGAAATTGTGAATATTAAAGGAGTATAGCACTAAAATATTGTTTCCAGATTTTTTAACAATTTCGTAAAAGACAGACAGACTCATTCCCCGAATTGTCTACAGTAAAAATAAAGATGAAACATTCGAAGGCTTTTATTTTATTGAACAAATTGAAAGGAAATATAAAGAAAGCAACGTCAAATAAAAGAGATATCTGAGAAAGAAAAGATGAAGGTTTTCTCTGTTTCCATCCTGTAATGAAAATACGGAATAATTTATATTTATCCTAAAACCAAGTGAATTTCGAAGGCATAATTGAACTAAATTTACAATAAAGTTAAGGTTACATCGAAATGTCGTTAAAATTTCATTGTTTTTGTCAATTCTCCCGTTTTGTGAATTTCGCCATATTGAAACAATCTTTAATTAAGGACTTGGTAATGAAAATTATTTGTTCAAAGGATTCAGGAGTCCCTTTTGAAAATTTTTGCTCAAGATTTGATAATGTCAAACAGTCAAATTGAACGTCAGCACAATTCAGATTCATTTTGATTGGAAGACAATATATTTGGTATAATGTTAATTGTTCCTTTATTTTTAGAAGACCATCATTTGTCAAGTGAAATCTCTAGTATTCTCCAGGCAAAACGGAGGATGAGAATGAAGGAACGAAAAAAGATTTTGTTACGTTTTTATAAAATCAGGCTTAGTGTATCGTACCTCAGAACCGAAAGCGTCCTCGAATACTTTTTGATTACAGTTTTATCTTTTCATGTTGAATATTTGTTAATTTCGATATTCGATACTTTCTTTAAAACCAGCAAAAATACCAAAAAGTATTGCATAAATCCGAGTATTAATTTATTATACTACACTTCCGTTGTGTGCAGCATAACCTGACTAGTTTATTGCCACGTAACAACCTCTTCCATTTCTATTATTCTTCATAGTGTTGGATGGAGTGGAAACACAGATGACGAGAAAGAAGAAAAGATAAATGATAGATGCTTTCGAGATATGGTATTGGAGCGAACGCTATATACCCTGGTGGACCTCAAGGCGGGAACTAATGTTTCTATCATTTTAGAATAAGCGATTACCGAATGACTTTCGAGAATATGCAGAAGAATAATTATATCGTACTTTGCGTATGTTACCAGAAATGACAACGTAAGTCTTGAAAAGCTGTTAATCGCGGGTACAGTTGAGGAAAATGAGATATGTCTCTTCTACAAGATGGACAGATCAAATTAAAGGGTCAAAATGATTATCTTTAAACCCTACATCAATATTATCTGGGATAGGAAAGGATGTAGACAAATGGTTTATTAAGTTCCTGATATAGCAGAGGATCACAATTTTCAGCATTGAGCGCGCAATGAAGAAATTTTTTACATAACTTTTCGTTTCATGTATTAAAATAGTCTATAATAACTAACTCGGGTTCAGGTAGAACAGAAAGTAAATAACCGACGAGAGGGAAATTACGTCATAATTAATTCCTAAATACTTAATAATCGACGAGAGTGCAAGTCAAGTTTAGATTTATATTTGAATAGTAATTAAAATCAAAATAAATCTAGGTTATTAATTCATTCGTAGTGGTAAGGCGGATACATTCAAGTGTATGGCCGGAGACAAAATTGTTTTCGACCTATAAATCGAACCTTTGGGTTTATCCCCACTTGTGCAGGTTTATTAGTTCCAGTCGTACGTGTTGCCAAAACTAATGAACACTGAGAGGTAACAAAATCTTCTTTAGATACTATCGATTCTTAACATGAATGTGATCCTTTATTGATGTTTTCGTCTACTAGAAATAGTACTCGAAACTCCAGGTTGAACACAAGTACTTTATCAACTAGGAGATAGAGAAACAGATATGTTCAAACATTGGTTAACTTCTTGTGATATGTGCACCCTTATTGCTTGTCTGTTGCTAGAGTTAGCTTATTCGTAAGGAAGAATATCATCCAGGATTCTTCTTATACTGCTAGGCGGGGACGAGAATATATCCAGTGTCATTCAGTTGGTTCGATATCTCTATACCATGCGTGACTGGGTGTTTAGCCATGATATTCGTTCTGTAAGTTGGTATGTAACATAGAACAGAGTGATTTCACGGCTATATTCATTAGGTACATATAAACTTAGTGTTTCTTGAATCGTGGGAGAGTTAACAGTCTACATTGACCTCCGTTATGTAACTGGTAGAATGTTTGACTTCTGATCTAGGGTTTCAATTTTGATTCCTTATGAAACAAAAAAAAGGGCTCCAGTCTATATTTTAACATAAAGCCTCTTAAAATCTTTCAGGTCAGTTGGGAGCCAGTCCCGTTTATTGTATGCAACAAAAGATTTTCATACGAAATAAATATTACTGATTCAGTTAAAATGCGCAAATTACTCAGAAAATCAACAATTCTTCTTTAAAATAAAAAAAAATAAATATATCTTTTTTTGCTGTTTACTCAGTTTGGCTTTGTAACGCTGTTCCTGGATCAATCAGACGTGCTTCAACCTGGATGTTTTATAATAAACTTAAGAAGCATTATTCATCTCAAAACATCTTATTTCTTGATTACCATCCTTATCTTTATTTGTATTCATTGAGATCTATCGTTCATTATATTTTTTTGTTAGTTTTTCCCAAATACTGTTTTCATACACTAATTTAAAGACACGGTTTTGGATACCATTATTTTTTATGAAACGTGAGTTGGTTGATCGGAAATAATTAATTTAAAGCAATGGATTCGCCAGATGTACGAGTATTTGCTGGAACGTGTAAAATAAAATGCATTAACAATGAATAAATGAGATTACAAACATCTTTCTACGATGCATTTGAAAAAAAAGTACATAAAATAATGTATAAAAAGTTAATGGTAAACAGCAGACGTAAATGCTGAAAGGCAAATGGAAAAGAAAAAAATAAAACGCAGGTGTTTTGTTGTTTCCCCTCGTTTCAAAGTTTCTTCTACCTTCACAGTTGCATTATTGACGACTTGCCTGACTCCTTCAACGATCTTATTCAATAGCGAAGAAAAGTTAATATTCTGAGGAAGAATTAAGCTGGAAATAAAATAAATTTTTAATAGATTCCCCAAAATAAGCAGTGCCGCGGAATGAACTTAAAGATTACCTTTTTGATAGAAATTGATAAATTCCTAAATTTGAAGCCACATGGAATTCATAAATTTCCAATGTTTTTATACTTGACGTGTATTATAAAAGTTTCTTCACCTTAGTCGTGTTGCTTATAGCCGAGCATCGTGGCTCCTTGATGGTCAACTGAACTATTGAGGGGATAGTTCGCCTTCAGCCCTTTAGATCCTAAGCCGTGATGAGTTCATCACACATGAGAGACTAGTTGTCTCTTTGATTTGGTCTATCTACCTTGTTGGATATTGTTCTTTTGCACGCCGTCCCGTACAATAATCAAATGACAATTTATATAGCGCCGTTTAGACAAAAAACTCTCCTCTCCGTAAAACTTACAGTCTGAGTTTGTATGTAAATATTTTTTTTCTTTCAGTTATTCTAAATTCATGATATCAACTAACATTACTTGGTAACATTTATGGTAAATCTTGATGGGTTTTTTGACATGCCATTTTCAAACTATTACTCATCCATTCTGGCTCGAAATTTGTTCTAAATTTTTTAATCTGTTTTACCAAACTACTTTCTTTGAGAAGAAGGAACTTCTAGCTCTAATTTCATCTTTTGGAGGGTTTTTTGATGAATTGTCGTTCATAGGTTTTTAATGTTGGGGACGCTAATGTTGCTATTATTTCTACATTATTTCGTCAGTGTCATATATGACTTCTCAATTGTACAATTTGTTTTATCTCACATATGTTGGATGCAGGATTTCATCTCTATACTTCAACGGGTTTCCTGCAATGATTGATGGTTTTCATTAAAAATAAATTCAATATGTTTTTGGTCGTGTCTGCGTTAATCATGATTTCTCGTAATAATAATAAGTCTCCCACATGCTTTTACTACTTATCCCCATAACTTTATACTCCTCCAATTAGTCTCACACATGCTTTTACTACTTATCCCTGTAACTTTATACTCCTCCAATTGCACCTTTTAGGAATATTTGAACAGTAGCAGTTTTGTTGACTTAGCATCTATTAATTATATGTTGAAATAATGAAAACCGAGCAACATGACACCGATATACTCGTACTAGAATTCAATTACATGATCAATATCTTTGTCAATCTTAAGTTTTAATCTCACTGAATGTCAGTATTTCAGTTTTTTCCATTGATAAATTTATGTTAATTTTTGTGATGACAAATGAATTTTTTAATCGTCCTTGATATGTCGCATTTTGATTTTGTAGTAATATTTGCATCAAAAGCATAGCATGCGATATTCACTTTGCTATCTCCCATTCTATACCCTAGCTCCAGTGATGCGATTTTTTCGATAATTTTATCCATTAAAATGTCAAAGATGAATGGTTTCAATCTTTCATATTATCTGATTCCTATGGCAATAGGTATTGTATCGACAACTTTTTCCTTTTCCTATTGAAGAGTTTTAAGATCTTCCTTTAATCTTACATTAATATTTTCCTTTGATTTGAATGTATGTGTATTTATTAAATAAATACATTTTGACTAAAACTTTCTTCTAAATTTTAAATTTTTTTTACTGACGGTTCTTTATATTTTCAAGTTAACGTTAAGTTTGACGTTACATTTTCAAATAAAAGATTTTGATAATTTTTGTTTCTAAAAATGTCACAACTGGTTTTTAAGTGACATCTACTCAAAGGGTATGAGGAAATATTTTTTTAACTTAATTTCTCTAGTTCAATATTTAACTCTTGTCCGTTGCACATTTACATTGTTTGAACTGTAGTCCATATTTAGTTGTGAGATGAAATAATAGTAATTTTATGTGCATATTAGAAAAAAACTGGTTTATTTCCCAAAAGAAACGCTACTGAAGTCGTATTATAAACAAAATGCGACGAAACACGCAAACTGTATCACGCTATCTGCTCTGCAGACCCTATCGACCCCTTTATTGGCATCGAAGCCACTAATAATTGTTGGGATTACACAAGATTAAACCTTTATTTTATACAGTTACCATCACCTTCACGTTCCTTAAACTATGCTCATATATTTCTCTGTTATTATAATCTAAAATAATATATATGATCATTTCACATTTTTTCATACATTAGTTTTATATATGCATTAAAGTGCTATCATTATAATCTGTCTGTCTTTACTAAAGTATATTTTTTAACACTTCATTATAAAACCATCTGGCGAGATTATTGCAAGGTGGCAATCTCTTCCAACCATCCAGACAAAAATAAATAAAGAAAGTTACATGTTCACAAAAAAATAATCAAATGATAATCCATTTTTATGAAATTTATGAACATATAGTATATGTACATAAAAAAATTAAGTGAGATATCAATCAAAGGAAAATGAACGGATGGTGGAGTGAAACATAAATCAGGAATGAAACACGTTATATTACTGACTAGAAATTAAGAGTTTTTTCAGTAGTTTCTTAAAGCATGCCAAGGACGGAACTAGTCGAACATTGATTTGTAGTTGATTCCAGAGTCTCACTGCATGGACAATAAAAAACGACAAAAAAAAGAAAAGCGGTGAACTGGGAATTACATTGAACAATGAATCTGATAACATATTTAATTTTGTCAAAAAGCATATAATAATGATAACCATTGGTAATGCCAAATGAGCAAAGGGAGTATTAAAAAAAGAGAGGCTGGCAGGAGAACGGCATTAGGAAGCTTGCCGGAAGAAACTAAATGGCGAGTATGAGAAAGGGGTAGTACAAATAAGGGGAGGTTATCATCCTGTAGTGGAAAGCGTCAGACCGACAAAGAAAAGAAGATATAATTGGTATCTAAAAAAAACCGCTAAAAAGTAAGTCATAAAATTTTAACAAAATACATAAAGACATTTGAGTCATACACTACATGTCTACAATTATTAAAATTAAATATGTTAGGAAGTAAACAAAATTGTTTAAGTTTATGAATCTCACAGATACACATATTATATTAGAAAGTCTCATCTCCACCCCTCTGCTCCCCTATTGTGGTTGACAGAGACACCACACGATTAATTTATTCTATCTTGGCACACAGTTTTTGCTTTTGCCCTATCCGTACACCTCGTCATGTTCAATTTTCCATTATAAACACTTTTCATTCTTTCCTCTTTCGTTTGATCGAGCAACGTGTTTCTAATTAATGAAAATCTGCAGAAAATTTAATGTGAACATCTTTCGAATTTGATTTATCTCATAAAATATTATATGTACCATCTTATTTGCAGCCCTGGTCATTAAAATTTAGTGCGATCCTCTTCGTCAGTCGCAGTAAATAAATCTTAAAATTTAATGCTCCTATATTATGAGAAACTTCATGAATAATAAAAGATGCGAAATTTAATTACATTTCATGAAATGAAAATTTTAATTTACAAACAAAAGTTTATTATTCCCTTTCTAGGGGTGATGTCTCTTATCGGACCAGTTGGTTGGTTAGTAATCATCGCTGATATGTTTGTTAACTTTGTTAAATGCAGCCCGGAACAACTGAGTGGAACAGTTTCACTCAAACAATTTATGCGTTTGAACCAAAAGATATGACGTCTGTTTATTCCTCTTTTGTTATTTATTTTTCGTTGGATGAAAAATCGTGTTGCAAGTATGTTGAATCTTGTGTCTTTCACCGATGACGTACGTTGCCTAGTTTGTAAGACGCTTGACTTTCATCTGGGGGTTTTGTTCTCAAATCTTAATGGTAGCTGAAAAGAAAATTAAAAAAAATCCTGGTCTGGGCAAAATTTTTTGACTGGTATATTTTTCTGAATGTCTGGTTTATTACTTTATGGCAATGTCTTCCGAAAAACTAGACAGGAGTTGTATATGGTGTGCCAATTGCTGATTGAAAAGTTACAGAGTTTTTACATTACACTCAAAAAGAAAAAAAAACATTAAAAGAACAAAAAACAACGAATTTAAAATAGAATAATGAAATGAAAGAAAAATAAAACATTGTTTTTAATATCAGCAATGATAGGAGAGTTGAAGGATAGGGTAATAAAAATATAATGTAGAATAGGAAAAAAACACGCTATGCCATTGAAGAGAGATATTTTGAAGCAATCCATTACATCATCTGCTAGCTGGTCTAACGGCATGGATAGTAAAGGTCGAAGGGAAGAAGGAAGAGCGATGAAGTACTTAACCAAAACGGTGGTGTTATTTTATTAACTTTTTGAGTACCAAATAATTGAACTCGATATTTCTAGATGGAACCAAGACATGCGTCTTATCAACTAGGCAACGGCAATCGTCATAATTAAATAAAAAAGTAGTATGATGGAGATCCACAAATTTAAAGTATTTATTTTCATAAATACAAGAATTTATTTTAAAATTTTAATTGACGACGTCTGTGGCCTGGTTGCTAATATAGTATAACATTATTTTAACTAGATGTTAATGGTTGAATTCCCGTTGGAATCTAATTTATTTTAAAACGGTTTCAGTTTGGTTTTAACTCAATACTTCTGGTTGGTTGAGAGAGATTATCACATGTTAACAAATCTACCAGGTTGAACTGTATACAATGAAAGTGCAACACAATACAATATAGGGTATTAAAGGGACGGCAATCTTAATATAATGACAATTTCTGAAGTCGTTTAGAGAGCATAAAGTATTTAGGAAGAGTCCTTCGGAGAACATAAAAGTCTCCTTAAAATCGCTCTAACTCGGGATTCGAACCCACTATTATTGACGGATCAAAAGAATGTCACGATAAATATATACAACAGACTGTAAGGATAGGGAAGCGATGATTGCATTTATTAGATAGGCTACATTCCCGCATCTGCATATGTTAAAAAATACATCAGTTTTAGTAAAACCACAGAAAACTAATTAATGTAAGATGAACTAGAAAGAAACGTTGGTAGATCTTTCGATATGTGATAATAACACATTCGATATGTAATAATAACACATTCGATATGTGATAGTAACACATTCATTCGGCTTTTATATATGTAGTGTTCATGTACAATCATACATTTTGAGTGACTTCTCGAAAAGGGTTATCTTTAAGTGCGTCCTAAAACTGTCCACGTCCCCCATATCTCTAACACTTAGAGGTAGATCGTTCCACGATTCGAAACAGTCAATGTATTAGAGAAGAGAGTTATTATTGTATAAAATCGGCTTACATTGATTTTTCAATACATTCGCCCGTAAGACTTTTACCTTAATAAAAAAATAAGAAAATTTCTAACAAACATGTAAATAATAACCATATTAATGAACACAAATACCTTTCTATACTTTTGGTCTCTTTATAATAACAAAAAACAATGCTACATTAAAATCTTGTGTTTTTCACGAAAATAAGAAGATTTGGAAATGAAATATTTTATACAAATTGTAACAGAGAATAATCAACCTTTTTGAGCTTTAATTTGAAGTCCCAGGCCTTTCACTAAGACTAAGACTAAGTCTTAGTGAAAGGCCTGGGAACACAGATATGGATTAAGTAATGGTAAGGGGCTATTTTTAGACAAGACCTGACTGAGCCCTGGAAGAAAAAGTATCTATGGTAGGTTATACCTATGGAAGGTTAAATTCGTGAATTAATTTAAGATATTTGATTCAGGTCTACAGATAATTTTATTTTTATTTTGTTATAATGTACGGTCGCATTCGACCATTAAAATAATATATTTTAATTAAAAAGTTTAATGAAGAATTTGCATTAATACAAAATGTAAGATATTACAAAAGTATAAATATGATTATGATTGATACATAACTATAATCAAAAGAAGCACACATACTATACCTACAGCCATATACACAAAACTGCACCAGGCAAGGCGTAAGGCATAAGGCCCAGGGCGAAAGAATTCTAAATGAAGTATGGAATATACTCGTATAACAAAAATCTTGTCGCACAATTCATCTAAACCAATAGAGATCCAAATACGCGTAAGTCATGTTGCATATTT
Organism: Odontocerum albicorne; assembly: GCA_949825065.1. Lineage (NCBI taxonomy): Eukaryota > Metazoa > Arthropoda > Insecta > Trichoptera > Odontoceridae > Odontocerum > Odontocerum albicorne. Next base: position 22,792,184 of record OX463852.1, on the reverse strand, counting down.
GTAATTTTGTCTCACTTATTAAGTTTAATTTGTGTGGTACACTTAAACATATTCGAACTAGTGATTTGAACATGTTGAAGAGCGTTGCCAGGAGACAACTAATTTAGTCTTCGGGTTTAGATCCATGGGAGTACGCATGAAACTCGAGTTCGACATTGAACGTTTGGGTTATACTATATCGCATGCGAAGTAGTAAAAACTACATGAAAAATGTTTTTACTACCAAATACACCAGTTGGACTTAAGGACTTATAACAAACCGGGATCATTTCGCCTAAAGAGAGTCTCGATATAGGTGGTACAAACAAGTATCTAGGGGTTAATGTAATTGGTGGAACAACAAAGTCATTTATCAATAAATATTATAATACAGTTAGTAAGTAAAACCTTGAGAAACATTTTATAAAGTATATTTGCTCATCAGTGAATAAATTTCTTTCGTTTAAATTACAACTTTGTAAAGTAAACATTAATGAATTTTTTGAGTTGATTAGTAACTATTTAGAGTCTTAAGATATTGCTTAAGCGAAATAAATTGAAGACCGCAAATGGTTTAAAGAGGAAATTTCAAACGATTTTTAAAAGTCATGATAATTAAGATTATCGTATTAATTACTGTAAACATTATTGTGAATGACGCAATCAAAATGTTTTCGCTAAGAAAAGTCATAAAAGTTTTCGAGACGACAATTTACGGGACATTATTCGCAATCATGAAACAAAATTTTACAAGAAATAAAATTCCCGAAGCTGAAATTATCGGAACTCGAATAAAACCATTAAGATATTTAAATTATCTTCGAAATATTTTTGTCTTCTGGGGTATTTTAAATTATTTTGAAGACATCGCACCTTTAATGCAATATTGTCACAAGTCACACAATTTGATGTTATTTGATTTTAGTAATTGAAAAAAAAACATACAAATTTTAAATGGTGCAACTGTAATTAAAACTTGGCACGAGAATAAGTACGAGTAGTATAATTTATATTACAATATTAAATGTTATTAAATCTAAAACATTAAAAAAAAATATATTTTACGTATAAAACAAACTGAAAATGCATTATTTATAGTTAACACTGGGGAGGTTTAAAGACATTATAATTTGTTTTATCAAAAACTTTTCCACGTTATGTAACGGTATCACCCTTGAAACCGATACAATTATACCGTTACATGAAGTGGAATAAACAGTATTTAATAAAACAAATTACAAAAACTGAAAATGGTTAGAACATAAATGATGAGCATTTTTTTATTTCACTTTCTAATAATAATAATTAAAGGACAATTTATATAGCGCCTTTTAAAGGGTGCTGTTACTTAAGAATCGAACCCTTACAAAACATATATTAAGTGCAAATGTGAGTGGAAGGCGAGGTAGAGGAAGAACGAGGAATGTATGATTGGATCAAGTGAATAATATTTTGAAAGAAGGAAATGTAAAAAGTTAGAGAAATAATATGAGTTGTATGAGAAAGTGAATGAATGTAAATGAGGTTAAATTAACTCTGTCGAACTTTCTTCTCTGCGTACCCAAAAAGTTAAAATAAGTTAAGTTTTAAGATAAATTAATCAGATTTTATCAATATTAATCAAACTAAATATATCATACTGTTAAATTATATAAATCACAATTTCTAGTAAGGTATATCTTTTTATTTTAATATGTACGCCACATCGCAACATATATGTACGCGTTGAAGAGCGTGGTCAGGAGTCAATATTGTCTTCAATCAATTCAATGTTTATGGGAACTGGGTCAGTCACCGGGCTACTATATGGCTAAATATAATATTGACTTCAAATATTTACTCCACTTGAGTAAACAAGTTATTCACTCTCTATTGTATATGATAGTAATGCTATCGTAAGAGGTAACAATAAATTCGCTGACGAACTTCTAATTTGACTGGAACCTTGTTTTTTTTATATTTTAATTTTGGTTCAATCGAGCACTTCGGCCGAAGATATGCGTCTAGACTACAGAGGCCATCAATAAATTTTTAACAATGTGTTATATCGTTTTAAATGTTTTAAGTACATTTTTACTGAAAGAAAGTCACATTTCGAATGATGTCAGAAAGTAAGAACACTTCTTTCAACGCCATGGCTTACGTCAATCTTATATCAATTAAAATCTTAATTTAAAAGTTACTACTTCAATAATATGTTAAAGTTTTTTAATAAAAAAATTACTTGGACAGTCTTGTATTAAATTTAGGATACTAAAACAGCAAAAGCTTTTAGATCAAATTGATTTTCAGGGGAGAATTTTGCTGTCGTACGATTAAATTAAATGGTAAACGTGCTTGTTTCTATCTCTCTTGAATGAATATTGAATCGGCAAAAATAAATTTAATTGGTTGTTAAATGCGTATAAAGAATACCTATACTTTTATAAGATAACATCATTATCAATCTAGTTGATTGCATGGAATTGTTAAAAAGCAATATATCCACCAGGTACTTTGCACACCGTGATTTGTTTTCGAATTGGTTACAACACCAGCAAGTTTAAACAAAATTAATAAACAAATGGGTATTAGATAGCTTTAGGAATACTTGAAGGTAACCTTTTTTGTGAAATATTATTAAAATTTATGATAACACTACATTCTACCTTAAGTCAAATGTGTTACTTTTACATGTCGGAAGACCTACAAACATTTACTGGTAGTTTGTCTTCCCTTGGTTTGTTTTCTAAAAAAACACGGTTTTATAAACAAATGCAGATGCGAGGATGCACTATCCGTACATTTTAATTTTTTCATTCCATATTAGTGGGTTCGAAATCAGAGTTAGAGCGCCCTCACCATCACCTCAGACGGCAATATGTGATAAGTTATTCATAACTTTAACTTCACGAGTTATTTTTCTCGCAAACCGATCAGTTACCCATTGTCTTTTCACAGTTTCTTAAGATCTTGTTTAAATTATTCTACCTTGGTCTATCAAGTGGTTTCTTTCATATTTTTGGGCTTGAATTATTATGATCTTTGTTGATCGTGTCGACTGAGATCTGCTCGAATGGGGGTAGTATGGCGTTTTTGAAGCTGGGTCAACTTTGTTTTTATTTGAGTTTTAAGACCCAAGCTTCGAACCCATGTGTTACATGATGATGAATATTCTTTGCTGAGTATTTTGGGACAAGGCTTTACATCTCAGTAGTTGATGTAGTGCTGTCACTGTTCTGGTTTCACTTTGGATCTTTGTTTGGGTATTTATACCCATGCCATTTTATGAGGATGCTGTTAGGACGTTGTCCAGGTATGTACACTAATTAATATCTTTAATCACACAAGTTTTCATCATGATGGCAATGAAGGGTGGCAGCTTTCTGAAGTAATTGAACCTTAAAAAGCTCATCAATGTATTTTTATGCATGATAATGTTCTATTCTAGAATACGAAGTCTTAAAGTATAAAAAATGGTTTTGACGTCATTGTGGCTATCGTCAATCGTTAGCATGTTATCCATAAACAAATATATATTGGAATTGGTATCTAGCAGTAGTGAGATTTCGTGCGATGGGTATTCTTAATTCCGTATATTTTTAGGAGTTGTGAACTTTTGAAGAGGACTGGTGAATAAAGCAGGTGATATAAATTCTTAGAGGGTATTTACCAACTAAAGGAAAAATGGTTTTGTTTACGCAAAGCAAATACCAGAAAACGTAAGATCTGGTAGAATGTGCTTATGTGAGTATTGTCTGTTTCAAGATTGTATTTTACCATTGCATAAAACTTTTCGATATGTAGATTTATCTCTATATTCAAACGTTGTATTTTTATGCAATATTTCGTAGAATCTATCATTCTGTTTTCAATTATTTTACCATATATACGAGTATATACGAGTATGTATACATATTACACCTCTCTTCAATGACAAAATATATTATTCCATAAATCCTATTTTCTTGTCTCATTCCCATTTTTCTTCTTCTTTCACAGTGTTACATTTTGTTTTCTTTGTACGAAGTATGGATTTAAATAATGAACTAAGAAATGTTTTTTAGGTGAAGCGAAATCCTTTTCAATAACATTTTACTCTCACTGCAAATCATAAATAAACGGCAAAAAAATTTAGATTATTTGTCATATTTTGTTGAATAATCGACCATTTATATGCTCCTGAATTTTTTTTACTCGAGAGCTGTTTAAATATTTGGAGAGCACTGAATATACTCCGAGTAGGGGTGGCTAGATGCAAAGTGAACATACAGAAAAGGGATTTCTTGAAAGAAAGTGGCATTGAATATGATTGTGGAGATATATGTAGGAATACCTACTCAAATAAATAAATAAATAAATAATTGTCAAAATGAATAAGTGAATTGTTAAACACAATTGAATTAAATTAATTATTGTTAATAATAAACATACAGGGTCAATGACCGACGAAGAATTCAAGGATTGTTACACGCTACGAACAACAACAATATTTACTATTTTATAGTATCTGCGACTCGCCTAGTCATCTCCAAATATAAATAATTAACCTACCGCCAGTCCATGCGCCAGAGCGAGATAGAATATGTATCGCGAACTGGTTCATTCATTGGTATAAATTGTCCGCACTCTGAGAAATAAACATACTTTTATTGTCATCCATTCAACTGTCACGACGTATTATTTATTTACCTGCTGTCCACTTATCGATTTATATCCGCATTCCTGAGTCTATATTTATTGAAAACAAATCAAGATCATCATGACAAATAAAGACAAGCAATCCGCTATATTGATGACTCTGCACGAGAAGTAACGCAGAATCAGCTAAAACGAAGATAACGATGTCGATATCAAAATCATCAGCACGTTCTAATAGAACACACGCTACAAAGATAACGAACATCGTTACATTGGTGACCCCGACGTGATCCGAACACGTACATCGACGAACTACACCATCGTTACATTGGTGAACCCGAACGAAAACCGAACACGTATTTCGACAACGACGTACCATCGCCACCATCGTTACATTGACCCCGAACGAAAACTGAACATCGCCACAACGCTACATTAGTGAACCCGCACGACAACCGAACCCGCACGAAAACTGAACCCGCACGAAAACTGAATACATACCTCGACTATATCGAATATCGCCGACTCGACAGCAATGTCAGAACAAGTGCAACTCGACACCGCCATCATCAGCAGCAACGCAATGAGCATCATGAACAGTTTCGTCAACAAGATTTTCGAGCGCACCGCCGCCAACGCCAACCGCCTCGCCCACTACAACAAGATGATCATCATCACCAGCAGAGAGATCCAGACAACCGTCAAGATTCTACTCCCCGGCGAAATGGCCAAGCACGCCGCCAGCAAGGACACCAGAGCCGTCACTCAGATACAACACTACATCTGATTTGGACGAGCCCGACGCCAGCTCACGTGAGGTCAGTCCTAGCGGTCAGCCACGCGATTTACAGGATTGCCTCCATCGACGAACTACTGACCGACAAGATGTTGGAGCAGACAAGCATCGCTACAACCACGCTACAACCACGATACAACCACGCTACAACCACGCTACAACCACGCTGCAGCAACGAGCACCGCAGACTCCACCATCATCAAGCATCTGCAGATCAACCGTCCACATCGGACGCCATCTGCAACTTGATCTCCGCCATCATCATCATCATCAAGCCACCGCAGATCAACCTTCCACATCGGAAGCCATCTGCAACTTGATCTACATCACTATCATCATCATCAAGCCACCGCAGATCAACCTTCCACATCGGAAGCCATCTGCAACTTGATCTACACCATCACATCATCATCAAGCCACCGCAGATCAACCCTCCTCATCGGACGCCATCTGCAACTTGATCTACACCATCTCCACCATCATCAAGCAATTGCAGATCCACCTTCCACCGCGGACGCCATCTGCAACTTGATCCACACAACCAATCATCGACGATCAACGCAACGACCAACCAAGCACCGCAGACAATTCAAATTTAGTGAGAGACGACCAAGCCTACCCCCTGTTTCCGCATCACCCATCTGACCGACAGATCTGGGAAAAAACGCCACGCGCTGATGTTATCCACGTACCTACTTCGACACGGGGAACGGACGACCAGCCCGACGTTAGATGCACCGGAACCTAACGTTCACGCAAGACACGCGCTCTCTGCGTTCACTAGGAAGGGAGCTATGTAGGAATACCTACTCAAATAAATAAATAAATAAATAATTGTCAAAATGAATAAGTGAATTGTTAAACACAATTGAATTAAATTAATTATTGTTAATAATAAACATACAGGGTCAATGACCGACGAAGAATTCAAGGATTGTTACACGCTACGAACAACAACAATATTTACTATTTTATAGTATCTGCGACTCGCCTAGTCATCTCCAAATATAAATAATTAACCTACCGCCAGTCCATGCGCCAGAGCGAGATAGAATATGTATCGCGAACTGGTTCATTCATTGGTATAAATTGTCCGCACTCTGAGAAATAAACATACTTTTATTGTCATCCATTCAACTGTCACGACGTATTATTTATTTACCTGCTGTCCACTTATCGATTTATATCCGCATTCCTGAGTCTATATTTATTGAAAACAAATCAAGATCATCATGACAAATAAAGACAAGCAATCCGCTATATTGATGACTCTGCACGAGAAGTAACGCAGAATCAGCTAAAACGAAGATAACGATGTCGATATCAAAATCATCAGCACGTTCTAATAGAACACACGCTACAAAGATAACGAACATCGTTACATATACAAGACTCACGACACATGCTAGTTTGTCAGAACATTTGGACTGCATGCTCTCAGCAGGAACTAATTAGTCCGAATAATAGAGGAATCTCTATTGCCTCCTACTGGAGACACGGGGCATAATTGATAATTCTTGGCCCGGACATGAAAATGAATGATTTTTGGTACCGTTCAACTTATATTAAATTTCGATACAGACATATTGAAGAGCTTGACCGGGAGACAATATTTTCTTCATTTGCCGTTATCAGGCCTACGGGCTTAGATCACTGGGGCAGGAACATCGTTTGTTATTCGTAATCGCACGTGTTATACTGCAGCACATGAAAAGGCAATAACAATCGCACACATCTAGCGTGTGTGAATATTGTTACCAAACTAACTCTTTATCATACAGAGACCTTTTTTATCGGGCACCATCGCAAGTCAAACCCGGAACCCCGGATGATTCGCGTCTTACCTACTTGACCATGCAGGGGTTCAGGGGGTGACATGTATATTCGGGATGATAGACAATCCTTTACGACCCAGGAAAATGGTTAGTCTATTCAGTGGATGAATGATGCAAGCACGAATAACAATAAGTAAGTTAGTTTTGACAGATCTAACCTTTGATTTCAATTTCGAGGATCCAAGAGAAACTACCACGTCAAATCTCTTATATAAAGTATTATTTTAACTCGTATAAAAAATTGTTTTTTTCTAACTTTTAATAATGTATGCATCTAATCAGCTTTAGAAAAGTACGATGAAATTAGACTTGATAGATAAAATACACTCTCTCAATGTGGCCAATCTGAAAAGGAATTAATATTTTTTAATAAATAATTTGGATATTCCACTAATAACATTATTCTTCGCTATGCATGTTTCTACCCTCTCTCCCGAGGTTCTCTTCAGGCGGAACTATCTCGTTTTGTTACGAGAGAAGTGTTTATGTCAGACTGGTTATCATGTTACATCGGAACGTATTTTATATCTGAGGTTGTCATTAATATAAATAAGGAAAAACCGAGGCACCGTAAACCTAATAAATCGTAAGCAAGAAACCAATATATATGTGTATTTGTAACGCAATTTCTATTGAATTTTTAGGTTAAAATTGTGAAGAATTTTCTGAAATATAATGACCTTTCCTTATACTCAACATGGAAAAAGGGATATTATCAGCTTTTGGCAAAGAAAGTGAATATGAAATATATTTTCCCCAAAAGAACCTCTCAAAAGATTGATGTTTTCCTGTCTTGCCTTAAGTTTAAGAGGGAAAATGGCGGTAAAATTTGCTACAAATATGAATGGTCACGATGTGTTTATACCACCCTTAAACATATTTTCAAAAAACCTTTCTATTTTAACATAAACGGGGAAGTACGACTTCGTTGTATCATTTTTATATTTAATATTACATATACACCATCACGTCTTCTTTATTTCGGAGAATGTAGAGAACACATATTTTTTATCATTTCTTATCACGACACACAAATTTCGTCTCTTCCATGTTCATACAACTTCTCGTACAACTTCTATGATTTCTCTAACTTTTTATATTTTCTTATTTCACAATATAATTAACTTGTTCCTCTAGTACGCCTACTACTCACATTTGCACTGTATACTAGTTTTGTAAGTCTATCTATATTCATTCGTTCTGTATGCCTAAATCATCTCAGGATGCTCTTCTTCATCCTGTTTAATAATATCAATCTTTCGCATTCATACGTAGTCACTTCATCGAGTGATTACACATAGTTTATACACCTTCAATCCTTGTATGTGGACACCGTAGTAGGGTGACCAAACAGTGGAGTTTTAGTAGATTATTATTCTAACCAGCGAAAAGCTTGTTCCGAAGTAAGTTATTCACCTAAATATATTTTTGGTTCAAAAGTCAATAGATAATAAATAATCTTTGTGATTTTATTACAATTCTCATTAGAACCAAATGACGATATTCCCTGTGATTGATGCTTGATAAAATCAATTTGTTTCTAGCATCGCTCAGACTTCAAATTTTGTGTGCCATTGTCTTTTCATAAATTAATCAATTCTATAATCCTTACTTATTTAATTTAATAACATGCCTTCGAGCATTGAAAATGCTTAATCACGTGTTTCCTCGTATAAATTGGAACTAATTACAAACTAAGCTGCGAGCAATGTACATTACATGATATTAAGTGTCCTGTGGGCGGCACGGCGTATCCTTGGAAGTTGTCTTGTGAGGTTTCAACTTTAAGAAGGGAAATATAGTACTGTTGAGGACAAGTCGAGTTCATTGAATAAAATATTCATTTGTCTAAGAAAATGTATTTAAGAGTAGTTCAAAATAAGAATAAGTTTTACAATTAACTTATCATCTTCGACTTCCCATGGGCTTGCCAAAGTTATTAGTTTGCCCAATATCTTTCTAGCGATGGGAGCTTTGATGACAAACTTTTAAGCTTCAATGTCACCTATTTACCATGTTGTATTTTTTGTAGCCACCGTAGATCACATTTTACATGTAGTGTCACAGTCTCGGAACAGATGTCAATGGCTTTAAATCACGTTTTGTCGCCATTAACTATTTCTATTCTCCTTCATATCTTCGCGAAACATACCATTTCTTTCAGAACATGTACATTCTCTTCGATCACACCCCACCTCCTATTACACATATTAATTTGTGGTTCATTGGGTGTGACAGTGGAACGAACTTTCAATAGTTATCAGACGTGCACCAGCCTTATTCACGTTTAACATAAAATTGAAAAAAATATTGCATTTTTCAGAATATCCTTTCATCCTATTTGCCCTTTTTTTTCTTTCCTAAGCATTGAACGAATTCCTTTCACCTAGTTCCATCATTATTGTTTAGAGATTGGACATTTATTTGTTTTTCTACTTGAATTTCAAAGTTTTTTCGTTGAATCTGTCATAGATTAAAACAGTTTAATGTATTCATATAAGGATATTTCCTACATTTTCTTTCTTCCGTGACGTCGGACCTTAAGTATGTCGTCACTAATTTTCTTTTCACACTTGGTGTGTTTGAGAAAGAGTCAAATTTTAATGTAGTCTATATATAATCAATCAAACATATTTCCTTATTGGATGAATATGCAATGTTTTATTTAAAATATGGAGAAAAAGGTACAATGAAGAATTCTACTCTACAAGGAAATACCCAAATATCAATCCTGGGTTATAGTGGTGATGGAGATGACATTTACCTGTATGCTCGACATAGATAGGTCTGTTAATATTGAGTATTTTCGATTATGCAACAGCATGAATATGATAGTAAAATACACGAATTGGCTTTATTTATCTATAGACTGTCAATATATTTGTTGACAGTCTTGAAAACATCCAATAAATTATAATCATTAATTTCTCTCTACATTAACGAATTAGTTATCTTATACTGCCTTTGTTGGAAGAGTATCTGCATCTGAGAGCTTTGCGGCTTGAGGAGGTTTGATGTTGCTATGAGGAAACAAGAAGACTTAACTTCCTAACAAAAGTTGAAGTTAAGCAGAGACATGGCCGTTAAACACGTTTTCGAGATTTAACTTGGGCTTGTTGACCACCAACGAATTAAGAATATTAATAAGGATTCTAAAGTTAGTTTTTAAAATATTTTTTAAATAAATAATTGCAAATATATTTTAGTTAAATACTTTACTATTTAAGCTATATATTTTTTTGAGTTAGTCAAACAGTACAGTTCTTCACTATTTCTTATCTATGCAAAAAGCCTTCTTCATTCACATTCATAAATCTCGTCATACACGTTCTTCTGTTTCTCATGATTCATACATTTCTCTCACTTAATATTTCTACAATTATAATCTTACACACTTTACCCGGTTCGACTCTTCCTCATACACCCTTAATTCCAAACATTCTAGTATATGTTTGTTTTGAAAGTTTTCTGAACTCATTCTCTAAATATGGTTCCTTTCTTAATTTTACTTACTACACCCATCTCTAATAAACCCATCTCTAATAAACTACACCCATTTTGACGAATTCTTTAACAAGTCTAGGGTTTTTTTATTATTTTTTTGTGACCCATCGGGAAAACAATTTCATAATCCCGAGTGGTAGAGCGTCTCACCGACTAGGCCACGGAGTGTAACCAAACGGCGCAGAAGACTGACATAATTTCTTTATCACAATAATTCAAATTATTAGACTTTGAGATAATTTTTTTATCATAATTAATCATTAATCATTTTTTTCGTCACTTTTGCAGTATAGTGAAACGTAAATATTTATGAGAAAAAGAAGCCATGGAAACTGAAGAAAATGTGATATGTACCATTTTGGATATATTAATTCTCGCAAATTTTCTAAAGTCTCACTAGAAAAACATACTTGATACGTGGGATATTTATTTAACTATGACCTGGCCTTGCTTCCAATTTATGATGACTGAATAATAGACTAGAACCTCAGAAATCTGACAAATTTGCAGTTATAAAAAAATCTTTTGATTTATTTGTAAAGAATTGCCCAAGCAACTATATTTGCCAAGGTAACTAGACAACGTCGCTGTCTCCATATATTTATCTTCGAATTGATGAAACCGAAGATTTTCAGAACATTAAGGCTAAGTTTTATTTTCCGGCAATTAAATATGTACATAAGTTTTTAGGCCTAGAAGAATCACTTATAGCAAAACCACTTCCAAAGAAGTCAGCGATGGATCATTGTCATTCTTGAGGAATAGCAGCACGCTATAAGTTCACACAAATTCATACCACAGATATTGGTATTGGGTTTGTTCTGTATATATGGCGTCAAGAAACCTTAGGTGTTTGGGTAGAAAAAAATTGGGCTTAAAATAATTTTCACACTTATTAAAAATTATTATTATTTTTTGCTAGGTTCTATAATTTTTATTCAGAAAATATTTTTTTAATTATTTGTTTGATTCTTTTATAAATATTTTTTTATAAACATTCATTGTTTTATTTTTAACAGTTATATTTATAACACAAAAAGGTCATTGTAGTGGAAAGAGATTGACTACAATAAAATGGATTGCAATAGTTATCCGTGCGAATATTGGAGTGTTAAATAAACTTTTAGTGAAAATCAGACACTGTTTTTCTCAAACTGGGCACCAATGGGAATCGAACCCACATTCATTGAGCTGTAAGACATATTTCTGACCAACTACGCCTGAATTTCCTTGTCATTGAAACTTTAGTACTGCGTGGTTGCTAAATTGAAACATATTACGTATAATACTATATACTAATATACATGCAGGAAATCAATTTATTAACATATTTATTTACATAATCAAAAGTGTAACTGCAAAGATGATGACCTCCGTAGTCTAGTTGGTCGACGCCTGTCTTCCGGGGGGGGCGATTTATTTTGGTACCCTACTTTTATTTAAATTTTCAGTCTGGTTTTAACTTCACGACTCTTTTACATTTTTCTTGATGTTCGTAAGAAATTGTCCCATTACAAATTGTAAATTACAATACACCCGCCTGGTTGTACTGTGTATAACGAAATCGTTATATTATACAACATAATATAATGCTAAGATGACAACGATAAAAGAAAATAAATAAATATAAAGGAAAATAAAACATCATTTATCTCTAATGGAGCAGTTTTCAAGAATTCGTGTGCGGCCCGGCCCTTAGAGATTTTTCTTTCCTTTTGAATTTGTGAAATTTAAAATCCCCACTTGTTTTTATTTGTTACAAAACAACCCTCTCTGATAAAAAGGTCTGCTTTTCTTATCCGATGTTGTAAAACAACAAATAACCGTTTAAAAAATAGTTAAATTAGTTTTATGTTTATTTTACGTTGGCAATTTATTGTCAGAGGACAGAGCGGACAATGTGGTTATTTTCACGGTGATCTCAACATACGAGTGTATCCATAGCCTCCTCCACATCCATAAACCTTTTTAAACAGTTCCTTCTGTTTCTCTTAGCTTTTACCATGCCCTTTTTTTACGAAATTTCATTTAGTTGGTTTAACCATGCTTTTCTCGGTCATCTTCTACTGCGACTTCCACTCATGTTTGCGTTGTAAATTTGTTCATACTGCATTCTGTTACCCATCCATTTAACATATCCAAACCATCTCAAAGTGCTCTTTTTACTCTTTACAAAACATCAGTATTTAGCTTGAATTGATCCTCTATAATATTTTTTATTATGTCATACATTGATATACCACATATAGTACATCGATGTATGTCAGAATAAGTTCCGGCTCCTCTTATTCATTTTCTTTATCCAAGACACTCTCATACATCGATGTTGACACTAATACGCTGTTGTGAATCATACATTTGGTATGTCAGATATTTTAGAGTTCCATTGACTTTGTTTCATATTGCAGCTTACTGTTTAATATTCTTTCCACATTTCCGCCATCTGAGAATATACACTTTTAATTTTGACGCAGACGTAAAGAAAGTTATGTGCACAGGGCAATTTGTTTGTATGCTCTGTGGTTGTCATTGTATTGATCTTTATTATTACACTTTCATCGTATACAGTACAAACTAGTGGGCTTATTGACATAAGAAAATTACTTCTAACGAACTAAAAAGTTGATAAAGGCCTGCATGTGAAATGAGATTCCTTTTCTTTTTATATATAATCGTGAATCGAATCTGAAATATCCGGGTAGAAAGAGGGATATTTTAATATTCGACCTCCCTGACGCTTATAACGATCATCTGTCCAGGGTAATATGGGATGGTGTCTCCACTGTTCAGAAGTCCGCCCAAGTTGTGATCGTTTATAAATTAAAAAATAAATCTCAATTTTATAAATGAATGTAAGATCACGTGACCCCGTCTCCCTAGCTTTCGTATCAATTAAAATATGTGATTCGAAGTATCGCCCTTGCTCCTCGCTTTACTATACGTTGACCAATGGTATATTTAAAAATAGTATTTGGTAAATCCGGATTTGTACAAATAAATTAACAGTTTTGTATTGATATAAAAAATGCGACTTATAACAGATATGAAAAACAATATATAAGAGCTTTATTGATATAAAAAATGCTAAATTTAACTAATACATGATATTTGTACAATTACAATAAAAGGACAATTTATATAGTGCAGTTTTGAGAGTAGACTCTCCTCCAGGGCGTTTCAACTAGGAATTTAAACCCACTTTTATTGACAGATAAAAAAATAGTTACACATAAAAAAAACAAATAAAAAGAGACACCGCATTTCTTCACAAAGTACAAAACATAAAAAAAGAGAATAAAATACAAATATACTATTTCGTCCCCAAGCATACAAGTCGTAGTCTGGACTTTTTTCAATATTGCTATTTTCTTGTTATTGTTATTAAACAAAAAACGGTTAGGAAATTCAGGTCATTAGTTTAAAGCTCACAGACAATTAGATTTACGGTCCTTTGGTGATGTCTTTGAAAAACGGACTCCCTGGTGGCTTATAATAAGTCCACTGCTGAATTACGAGCTTTAACACATAACCGGCCTCGTGGTGAAACAGAGCTATCAAGTAGCGCTTAGTTATAACACTAGGGAAATAAACTTTTTCCACACACACCGAATTGCTTGTAGGTCTTACAGAAGCAAGGTAACAGGAATAAACGTTTTATAAAATAAACAATCTGTAAATCGTTCATGCCAATTGAAAATTTTCTTTTCCTTTGGTATGAAGTTTAAATGTCGATCAAATTAGTAAAAGTTTTATCCATTCATGAAATAATCTTCGTATATTTCATTTTCTTAATCAAGATGTGATTCGAGATATAATTAACCTAACACAAATATATTAAAGCAATAAACGTTAGGGATTTTATTAAATTAAAAGTAATTGATGTTTCAAATAATTAGTTTAACTGAATTGGCAGTATTGATAGATGATGTATGTTGGAACTGTGGTCTAAATATATTGAAATCTTTTATGGGAGGACGAAACTTACTAACACGGTTTGTAATAAAATATGATGATGAGCTGTATGCGATGTTATGTAAAACTTCGTGGTATCTTTTAGTATCAGGTGCAGTCGGTCGGATTTCAAACTGAACAGCTTCAAGTTTCATGGCACGAAATCTATACAACTTAAAGTTACGTGATATAAACAGATAAGAAAAAAGATAGAGTTACGTGATACAAAATTTAAACCACTTCATGCTACGTGGTACAACATCTAAATAAATTTACGTTATGTGGTATGAACAGATCGAAAGAACTCCCAGTTACGCTGTACGAACTGATATGTGATAAACAACTTGAAGTTATATGGTACGAAAGAACTCCCAGTTACGCTGTACGAACTGATATGTGATAAACAACTTGAAGTTATATGGTACGAAAGAGCTCCCAGTTACGCTGTACGAACTGATATGTGATAAACAACTTGAAGTTATATGGTACGAAAGAGCTCCCAGTTACGCTGTACGAACTGATATGTGATAAACAACTTGAAGTTATATGGTACGAAAGAGCTCCCAGTTACGCTGTACGAACTGATATGTGATAAACAACTTGAAGTTATATGGTACGAAAGAGCTCCCAGTTACGCTGTACGAACTGATATGTGATAAACAACTTGAAATTATATGGTACGAAAGAGCTCCCAGTTACGCTGTACGATCTGATATGTGATAAACAACTTGAAGTTATATGGTACAAAAGAGCTCCCAGCTACGCTGTACGAACTGATATGTGATAAACAACTTGAAGTTATATGGTACGAAAGAGCTCCCAGTTACGCTGTACGAACTGATATGTGATAAACAACTTGAAGTTATATAGTACGAAAGAGCTCCCAGTTACGCTGTACGAACTGATATGTGATAAACAACTTGAAGTTATATGGTACGAAAGAACTCACAGTTACGCTGTACGAACTGATATGTTATAAACAACTTGAAGTTATATGGTACGAAAGAACTCCCAGTTACGCTGTACGAACTGATATGTGATAAACAACTTGAAGTTATATGGTACGAAAGAACTCCCAGCTACGCTGTACGAACTCATATGTAATAAATAACTTGAAGTTATATGGTACGAAAGAACTCCCAGTTACGCTGTACGAACTGATATGTGATAAACAACTTGAAGTTATATGGTACGAAAGAACTCACAGTTACGCTGTACGAACTGATATGTTATAAACAACTTGAAGTTATATGGTACGAAAGAGCTCCCAGTTACGCTGTACGAACTGATATGTGATAAACAACTTGAAGTTATATGGTACGAAAACGAATTCTTCTTGATTTGTCACTAATGTGATTATTCAATATGCAGAAAGATGATTTATACATACGTGTAGAGTATTTTTAGAGAATGTTTTCATCATAACTCTTTAATTTTTCGTATATTAAAAAATGTTTTTTGTACAATATATTAAAAAAATGGAAATTCATTAAGTTTTTTCTTAACATTATATAGATTAAACGTGAGAAATATTCTGAAAGAATAGATTACATTTATCAAATTCTGCCTTGAAACATTTTGGATACTTAATTGAAAGAAGTAATTAAAAGCAAAGAAATGTTTTAATTAATTTGAAAGCGTAGAGAAAAGTCAAACAAATCGATCGCTTTTGTTTATTTACTTAGCAATTTTAAAAAGAGATAAAATGCGAAGGCTTCAAAACTTGCTAATGAACTTCGTCAAGGTAAATAAATCGCTTATTTTAATGATTCAATATAATGTCCTTGCTGGGTCATATTTATTATCATTTTCATTTTAAAATATGTGTTTTTTTAATTTTATCTTTGCCGATAAATAATATAATTTGCAAAAAAATTGACGTATTACGCTTACGATTTATTTACAATATTGTTCAATGGACATTTAGAAAAACTTTACGCCTCAGATAGGCTTTCAAGATTATGCACTCGTCACAGCCTTCAGGCCTTCAGTCACATTTTGTGCAAGGAGGGCATAGAAATACACTGGCAATGTTGAGCGTCGCAGGAGCAAAGTTAGGTCAGCAATACGCTGGAGTGATCAGGTAAAAAGTACTACGGACCTGTCTCGATCATAGTTCTTCAAACAGCGGAATGTCGAGAGGACTAGATAAGAATTTGAGTAACTTACTGCAATTTCAGTGTGGGTCACGTTTTTCAGCATTGAGATCACGACACAGAAAAATTAACATATTTCTTATTGAAATCCTAAGATATTGAGAACCACCTTACCCGTAGTAACGTATGGGTTCGAAGCGTAGGTCATGATACTCAAAGATCAACAAAAGTTACTTTGACAAACTGCGCCTTTATTAATTTTCTGGGTACCAATGGGAACCGAACTGGACATCCCCTGGTGGAAGTAAAGCGTCTTACCAACAAAGCCACAAATGTGTTAAAAATAATGTAGATAAAGGCTATCCCCATATTATGGGGTGGAGCAATATCGAAGATGAACTCAGAATAACCCAAATTTTTGAGGAAGCAATCCAGAACCGAGAAACTTTTTTAGAATGTCGTACATTAATTTAATGCAACAATGTTAATCAAAATAATAAGTCAAAAGTATAATTAACGTTTAATTTATTTCCATATAATCAATTTGGACGAGTTCATAAAAAATAAAACTCCATTCTCTCAAGAAGTACCAAGATACATTAATATGCTTTAGCTAATAATCAAGGTATACGAATTTCATCACATTTATATCAATGCATGTTTTCATTATACTCGTATAAACAAAAAAGCATAAGAAACAGAAGAGCATATATGACGAAATTTATGGATGTACACGAAGCGATAACTCTGCGCCTAGATAGAAAGATACGGAGGTCTGTCTTCTCTGCTCTCCACCAAGGAGGTGGCGGAATGTTATACCATATATGTATGTAATCGAAAACTTAAAAATAATCATACGTCAACTACGTTATAAATATAATATTTATTAATTAACATTGATTTTGTAACAATCTGGTGCGCTTATTGACAGGTGGTAATTTCTTCCAACCAACTAGTAAACAGTAAATAAAGGAAGAGATTAAAATATTAAAATTATTGTTTTTTTAATAGGCAATCCACTCACACTAGAATGAAAAGTTAATTTGTACAACATTCAGAAATAGTTTAAATAATAACAATAAAATTTCATCAAACGATTGTAGTAAGTAGGGACGATGAAGATGAAAAGGGAATTGGGGAATGAAACAATAACTAAAATTAAGAGTTTTTTCAATCGTTATTTGAAACACACAAACGCGAATCTAACATTACTTGGTAACTGATTCCAGAGACTTAGTGCATGGATAGTAAAGGACGACGTAAAAAAGTGTGGTGGACTGGGAAAGTCGTTATGTCGATATCTGCTTGATGTAGCACAAGCACATGCAACGATTATGTTTGTTTTCTTATATATGAACTAATGATCATATAACAGAAACAACATATTATTGTAAAAATTATAATTTATATTTAATCCAAAATCTTCAATATACGTTTAAAAATGTTTGAGGTGTTAACAAAAAAAAATGTTAACGAAACTGCATAAAGGTTTTTTTAAAATAAGTTAGTTGTTTAAAGTTATATAGAGTTTAAAATATACATATATTTAGACATTTAAATATACGTATGTTACAAACGTCAAAAAAAAGAAAATTAACCAATCAAATATTTTTAGTTCCATAAAACACTATCAATCTCTTATTGAAGGTCAGATTTGAAAGAAAATTTAGTATGGATTCAATAATTTAATAGGATAAGTACCCCTTTTTGTTACAGCTTATTCCTTATATTTTTCTTCTCGTTTTTGGTCAAAAAAAGGATAAGATTGATTTAAGAGATCCCTATTTGTAAGTGCGTAAAGATGCTGGATTTAGTTCCGGATCTTTTGTGTTTTCATTCGTTCAAGCAAAAACACGTACCCTTAAGATTTAGAAAAGGGTATAAAAATCAGTTTTTGCAAAATGGGAGGGTCATTTCTATATAAAAATGGTTTAATGGTCTCTCAACGAGACAAGAAATTTATCTTTGTCCTTGAGTCTTCTTCAATTTTACTTCTTACCTTAAAATATCATTTCTTTTCTTGTTTAGCCGAATTTCATGAAAATTTGAGTATCATCAAAGTAAACTTTATTACGTGGGTTGGGGAAAGGTTTCCTTTAATGATTAAAAAAGATTTTTATACTTTGGACGAATGGTTTGCTGTAAAATATTTTCGCACTTTTCTAAAGAATTAATTACGAATAAAATTTTATTATACATACATACTT
This sequence comes from Odontocerum albicorne, assembly GCA_949825065.1. Lineage (NCBI taxonomy): Eukaryota > Metazoa > Arthropoda > Insecta > Trichoptera > Odontoceridae > Odontocerum > Odontocerum albicorne. The sequence continues at coordinate 22,773,196 of OX463852.1, read as the reverse complement.
TCAAGCCATTTCCCTGCTAAGGTGGGCAGAGAGGTAAGAGCTTCCGAATTTCCTATCTCGACCCACATATTTCGCCTCTCTCACACCCACATATGTTCCCATACAAGTTTTGAAATTTCAATGATTATTTTGCTTCCTTCTTTTAAAATATCATTTACTTAATCCAACTTTATTTTCTTTGGTCTTAATAAAGTAAAAAATACAGGAATGTTAATAGTTGATTTTTAAAAATAAAAATCTTCAAAGATTTTTAGATCTCATCCTTACTTATTTGTTTATTGATTCGAGCTATTCAAGGCGGATAAAATGAAACATAAGGGTATTTAAGATATTTTATGTATTTTTTAACGGGTTTGGGTCATTATCTCGAAGGTCAACTTTCCACCACATCAAAGTCCCGACAGTCCAAGTTCTCGAAAAATCAATACTCCGACAGACCAAAATCTTGCCAAACCAAAATTCCGACAGACTAACATCATGATAAATCACCATCCCGAAAATGTAATGTATGTATGCATTCGTATTTGATGTGAATTTATTAAAAGATTTGTAATCAGTACCTATCATGGCTCAAAAATAACTAATTAAAATTATTTATGTTGCATACATAAATGCTTATAAGAAGGAAGCTGTTCACATATCATACAAATTATTTTAAAGGTATTACACATATCATATAAATATTTTTTAACAGCTTTTTCATAATTCTTTCACCGCTTCTTACAGTATTTGAAGGATAACAATGTGATGGTGTACGTAACAATGTGATGGTGTACGTAACAATGTGATGCTATACGTAACAATGTGATGGTGTACGTAACAATGTGATGGTGTACGTAACAATGTGATGCTGTACGTAACAATGTGATGGTGTACGTAACAATGTGATGGTGTAAATAAACAACTAGCTAGATAATCATTTTCAAGTTTTCTATCCTACTATTTTGGAACTCTGGTTAAATGCACTATTTACCTATTTACAGATAAAATTTTGATAGAAAGGAAAATAAGGAGTAAAAAAACAGAAGTAACTGCATGATAAGATGTTTGAATGTGGAATAGGCGAAGAAAGTTTATCGTGATAGGAATGTTTGGCGATTTGTTCTCTCTGCCTACCCAACAGGGAAATGTCGTGTTAGTATGCATGTAATGAGACAACATAGATTAGGCGACTATAAAGGGATTGACATAAAATTTGCTTATTTTTGCTGAAGACACGAGTTTGAAATTAGTTGAAAACAGATTAGGCAATGATTGGAGACTCCTTTTGTTACAAGTCACAATATTTTAGATACGATTTTAGAGAGCAGTCAATTCCATGGCTTTGTTGATAAATAAATAATATCAAGTTGATTAATTCAATAAAATACATTATTATGAATGTAAAACATATTTCCAATGAAATGATAAACTTCAAGTTTCCAATTTTATAATTTATATTTCTTATCAATCCCTAACTCAAAGGTTGTGTATTGTTTGTTTTCCAATTCAATGAAACCAAACAGCTTTTAGTTGCTGTTTGAAAGTCGGGAATTCAATAGCGAAAGCCTTATGGAAATTATTATTTTATTCCGTCGCTTTGAATGATACCAATTTCAGTCACTGAATCTTTTATCATATATTTATTGTAATATTTTGATTCTTAATTATACGAGTATATGTAAACCAGAGATTTTATTTTAGGGAACTCTTATAAAGCAATTGAAAATAGCGAACCGTGTCTATTAAATAAAGTGACTTTTGTTAAGCAACACTAATTTCTTTCACTAATTTTATTAAGTTCCGCTGCACGTGTTTCTATCTCGAGTCTCTTTTCAGACGTCCAAATCCTGGCATGTCATGAGCGTCACACTAAAGTCAAGCTTATGACATATTACAAGTCCATGTGATGCCCCATTTTTTTTTTAATAGACACACATTTTCGATGAAATACATCAGTTGGACATAAGCGTTGCTATAGCTAACAAACCGAGATCATTTCGCCTGAAGAGAGCCTCGACATAGTAAGTAGCAACAGGTGTCGCGGGGGTTAACGTAATTAGTGGAATAATGTATAAATTAATTAATAAATGTTCTACTAGATTATCATTTCACATTTTAAAATAACAGCTATTAGTTAACGTGAATAATATTTACCCTTAACTATCCTGCCGCCTCCTCTTATCTAATCGAAAAAATTCAGCGTCTTTCCAATCATGGACTTCGTTACACTAAAACAAGGATTGTTTATTGACCTTCCCAGTTCGCCGCTCTTTTTTTACGTAGTACTTTACTGTTCATGCGGCGAGACTCTGAAAGCAGTTACAAACCAACGCTAGACTTGCCCCGTCCTTGGCATGCTTTAAGAAGCGAATGAAAAACTCTTAATTTCTCGTCGTAATAGAACGTGTTTCATTCCTGATTTTTCTTTCCTCTCCACCATCCTTTCCTTTTCCTTTGATTAATGATATCTTAGTTTTTCTTTCATATGTATATGTCCATACATTTCATAAATATGACAAATATTTTGAATATTTTTTGCGACCACGTAACTTGATTTAATTACTTGTGTATGGTTGGTTGGAAGAGATTGCCGTCTGGTAATACGCCCTCCAGATTGTATGTGCAAAGAAGTGATAAATAAATCCTTAGGTTTTTTTTATTTTCCATTGAATAATTTTTTTTATCAAAATAGGTATTCCTAATATATTTCATAAAATATGTATTCTACGAACTGGACAAAAAATAAATAAAAAAAAGTGACCGATAAAATATTATTGACGATATTGGACGACGATAACGATAACATCGTATTTAAAACAATGTTTTATATAAAATGTATGGCTGTTTCAATATAATATTTTAACAAATGAAATCTAAAACTTTCTAACACACATGTGAGCAAAAAGTTAATATTTTCTGTTAAACGTATATGAAAAAAATATAGTTCAAAATACTAAAATGAACATTTTATGAAATGGTTCTCTGTTGTCATTAAAACTTTTTTTTCTGTTAAATTTCTTCAACTCTTTGAAATTATATTCTTGGTAAACCATAATTGACTTTTTGCAAGAAGTCAGTAAGATTTAAGTATATTTAAAATATATGGAACTAAATTTGATTAACTTTTGACTAAGAAAATTAGTTTATTCATGGTTAAGAATCTTAATGACGATCGTTAGCGTGTTTCAAACAGCGACTCAAAAATCATTATGTTTCATTTCTATGATGTTGCGTGTTTGCTGCTTCTCATATTATCTTTCTTCTCAATATCCCCTTTTATCTCCTAGCCACAGACGAAATGATTATATTTAAATCGTCAAATATTTTTTGTCTTCTTACAATTCTGTCTTTTATCTTTTGGTTTTCTTTGTATAAAGCTGGAATGCAAATTTTTCACCCAATACGGGATACAAAATATTTAAATAATTTATTGGTTGGTTAAAAGGCATCTCTTTGGAAAAAAACCTGCCAAATTGTACATTGTAACATAAATAAATTTATGGGTCATAAATCAAACGCAGGTTGTTTAAGAAAATGCTTCAAAGCTGTAAATTCACCAGATAAGTTGTCACGAAAGTGTTAAATAAGTAAATAGTGTATAAATATATTTCAGTAGTCCGTCCCTTCAATATTTCGTATAAAATGTAGGGTCTAGTTATTATACAGTGGTCCGAATTAACATATATCAAAACTGAGAATATTAACTTCTTACTTTCAATGATTTTTCAGCGCTAAATTAAGCTTTCAGTTTTCATAATGTGTTCTTTACGAAATACGGGAATGAAATAAACTATTGATACAAACGAAGAAACTTATAGAACTTATTACAATATGTCTGAGGCATGCTTAGCATAAAAACTTCTGAGTATTTTTTAACAACAGTTTTTAGGAAAGTATTTCTATGGCTGTTTCGTGTATTTGCTAAATATCTCTGGGATTGAATGATTTGATATATATTCCAATCAAATTTGTAATGTATGTGTCTCAAGCTTTCATCAAAATAGTCAATAGTTTTACATATTTGTAATACTACAAATTAAACTTCGTGCCCTATTTGATAAGACGCGTGTCTACCAACCCGAGGGCTCGATTCCAGTTGGAACCCATATTAAAAAAAACTGCCTGCTTTTACCTAAGTGCTCCTCATTTTTTTTATGGTTGGTGTGATGGAATTGTCGCATATCAAAGTGCCCGTCAGATTTAACTGTATACAATGAAAGAGCGATACAATAATACAATATTAAAAAAGCTTGATATTTTTTACACCTTGATTGCTGGAAAGAAATAGTCACATGGTATGTCGTATACAACGAAAGTGTCATAAAATTGAAAACACAATATTACTATGCCTATAAAGAGCATTAACAAATCTGTGTTTTTTCTTCAAAATGGTAGACATTCAAAAACCATTATATTTTCTATACAGATACTTACGTCGGGTTATATATCACCACCTTACATGAAAGTTGAAAAACTTCGATCGTGTCCTTGATTTATCTAAATGGATTACGTGGTGAGATAACTTCGAAACTAAATTATCCCAGTTTCCGAAAAATGAATTTTAATGTATGTACTTATCGAGATATTTTCAACATGTGGAAATGAGCTGGTAGGGACATGTAATCGATTAGCATATTTTAAAAGTATAAAAAATGTACACCCCCGTTGAATTATAATAAAATTGGAAGTAGAAAAAGAAAATTACGAGGGAGATTTTTCCACTATGAGGTTTCTTTTTGTTACACTGTGTGGAAGGAGAGAATATTGTATTTGATCCTTTGTTTTACCTCGGGGATGAAAAAAAACCGGAGTACTTTTCTTTATACTATTTTTCTTTTGTTTTAAAATAATTTATTTTCGAAAGTGTATATTGTAGTATTTGCAATTTGTTTTATCAAACACTGTCTATTCCACTTTTTATAACGATATAACCCTACCGATTTCAAGGCTTTCACCTGATCCAGGGGAGCACAAACAAGACTGAACTCTGTTCTGAACACTTCTAACGGTAAACATTCGGGTTGGTGACTGTGGGTGAAGGGAGGGAGGAGACAACCTCAGCGAGCAGCGGCGAGATTCTTGGAATATATGTGTTTGCCAGATGTTCACCTCGATGCACCGGTTTATAAATTTCTAGGGCCTCTAATCTGTCCAATTTATTTCCGTTACTACTGATATGTAAGAATTTGGCATCATGGATAGAAAATGTATGGTTTTCACGGTGACAATGATTAGCCATTTCAGAATAAATTAGAGGATTTGAGTTCAACTATTCACAATGTTAATACCTTAACTATAAATAATATATTATATTGTAGTAGTTTATTATAAAACATAGTTTTTTGACATGATGTAATAAAATAACAAAACCGTAAATTCAATAGGTATACCACTAAGGTTCAAACTTGAACTGATACCATGTCAGGCAATATGAAAGTTTTTATTTGATATATCTACTCTCAATAGAATATCAACTAGATTCGATAATAGACGTGTTGTTTCGTCATATTCTGAAATGTTAAGCATTGAATACCGCGCGGTTATCCGTTTCTTCTAAAAGAAGGAAAAATCCCGGCAGAAATGAAACTAAGTTTAAATCCTGTCTACGGAAATTATACGTAGACAGCATCTTAACGTTGCGTAAATATCTGCCGAGATTTTCGCTTCTTTTGAAAGAAACTTGATAACCACCCGATATTAAATTTAAACATTTTAGAATTACTCGGCTCTAGTAAGCCTACTACTGAGGTTATCGTATCAAATTTTAACTAGAACATTATTTGACCATGCGGTAGATGTGGTGTCTGTTCATACACGTTCTAATTTATTTAGACCAGAAACTTTTGAACCTTTGCGACGACATTGGTTATCATATGTATGTTGATTACACTGTTAGGTTATATGGTTAAAATACCTGGAGAACGATAAAAAGTTCTAGCAGTTGACATGAAAAAAGAAATTAAGTATTCATCTTCGCCTGTGCCAATCGGGGTAGGCAGAGATAACTGATATCCATTTCATTCTATCCTGGCACAGTGTTTTCCGTTCTGCTACGTCTATACACGTCTGCCACGTCATGCCACGTTTTTTAGATCTTAATAATTTTCGTACCTTTTATACAACTCGAATACATGTTTTTTTTTGTAAATCTTTCATCCTTCATTCTTTCTACGAGGTCATACCATCATGATTCGTTCTTCATCTTAAACACTGTAGCTTCTTTCAATTTGCATTATTTCTTTACGTCATCATTTCTTAATCGGTTATACATTGTTTTTCTACACATTTTACGCAACGCTCACATTTTTATCGCATTTATCTTACTTTCATAACTTTTTTGCCTCACCCAAGTTTCGTTGGCATACCTAATGTTAGGATTCCATTATGAGCAGCTAGCTTTGCTTCTTTTGAAAGAATTCTTCGGTCTGTAAGCATATTGTATAATATAACCCACAATTTTCTATTGTCTTCATTCCATGAGAACGTACTTATGAGATAAAAAAAATCCCCAACTTGCTCTGGTGTTTTGTTTTTTGCTTTTATATTACATTCACTCTTACTTTTGATTCACACTTTTCATACATTTTCCTTCCAAGAGTTTGTGATTTTTTTTGCTATCTTTTGAAACTTACATTTTTATTTTAAAATATTCACACATGTATCAAAGATTTGCAAACCAGTAACTTTGTTTCACAACTAAACGATTCATTATTTTTTTGAATAAGTCTTTGTTGAATATACGAGTATATCACTAAATGGGCTTGATTAAATGTTTTTTAGTTATTAAAATAAAATACGACTCTTCTAGAGTTTTCCTATATCCATCTAGAAATAAGTTTATTACAATATAAACAAGGCACTTTTTGAAAAAGGATTGATGAAATTTCGATTGAATTTCTTGGAGTTGGTCGCGAAATCTCTTCTCATTTTTGACCCCAATCGATGACGTGATATTAACATAACATGATATTCTCTTACCAAACGAGCCGTAACAGTATCAAGAGAACACTCCGTCATGGTAAATGGGGCGTTGACTTAAAGCAATTATCGATATTAATGGGGGAAGGCGATAATTTCGTGTATGTGTTCCTTAAATATTTAATAAGAGGCGCTGAAAATATCGCGTCAATGAGAAAAAATATTTTCTATTCTGACGAGATACTTTTCATGTTTTATTTCAGAGATTTTTTTCTTATAAAAAAAAATTCAGGAACTTAACAGTACAGTACACTTCAAAAGTTAATTAATATTGAGTAGTAAACCGATAACAAAGTTTCACATAATAATTAGAAACATAAATAATCGGAGAAGCAGAAATAATATAAATAAAATTAACTTAAACTATATTGTCCGGCATGTGATGTATTAGATCAAGGAGTTGAGGAAGAGGAAGATGACAAAAGAAGCTAATACAATAGATAATATTCTTTATTTACTTCAAATCAGCCAAAAGGTCGCACTTTGGAGCTGAGAGCTTAGAGATAGTATGAAAATAAAGAAATAAAAAGAACATGAATTAAAATAACTTGTCCATCAATTAGTACAGTTCGATCACTAAGATTAGTTCAAAAGAAATGTCCGGAATATTATCAAATTTGTGTGAAAAACATCGATGTGTCTGAACCCTTCATTGTAATTCTTGAAGGCTCGTGGTATTAAAAAGCTTCGGGCATACGAGATTCTCTGAAAATAAAATAATGTTGATTGTCGTGTTGTTCTTATTGGAATATGAAAGATTATCTTTTCCAAAAGGTATAGCAAATCTATGATGAATTTTGTATTAAAATACTTGATCAGTGATCATACGGCGATCTGATTAATTTAGGACTATGAATACTCGTACATCGTATGCATACGATTTCAATGGAGTAAGCGATCGAAAAATTGCAGATATGGTAGAATCGCTCGCTCCAAAAGTTTAAAGGGTGAACTTTGTTATCGCTGTCAAATTTAAAGCTGTGTTTTAACAACGTATGAATTATTTTGACAGTTTTTGACAACGCATGAATATGTTTTGACTCATTCACTAATTTAAAAGTTTTTTAGAGTTGATACCATGTTGAGTTGGCTTAAATGATGACTGACGTTTCGAAGGCGTTGTAATATTCATTCTCAAGGCGATGTCATAAAATCATTATTGATTATTGTAATCCCGCAAGATGTACCTACCTTGACACCCCTACACGTGAAAGCAACGTGAACACGTGTATGGCTTAGTAAGCTACCCCCACGTCCCAACAGCGTTCAGGCGATATTATCCATGGAAATTTAGAATTCACATATTTGGGTTGTCTTCTATCTTTTTGAAATTGGAAAATTGTCAATTGATCTTATTTGGTTGTAAATAAATTTCGATTGTTTCTTTGATGAGGTGTGAATGACAGTTTTGTGACTTACTCAATAGTGTCGGTTTGAACAAGAAATGATGCCCAGTATCGACGTAGGTCGGCGAATGCCAAGTCTGTATGTAGACTTTTTCATTCTTGGTTGTTCTCGTCTTTGCCGTTCTCAAGTTATTCGAAAACTGTCTTAGATCTTTTTTTGTAAATTTCAAGATGAATATTTTATAGCAAGAATTTCGAGATGAATATTTCAAGATTAATATTTTATAGCAAATTAATTGAACGAGTCTACATGGGATGGGGTTTGTCACCCGTTATCGCAATTTAATAAAAAAATTATTCTAAAAAACATATATGGCAATAAGTAGATCATGGTTTTAATTTATACAATGAAAGTGTAATATAAAACAACATTTTTAAATCCAAGATTTTTTTTGGTTTTAATTTATTTGACGTTATTTTCAATCCTAAAACGTATGTAATGATAAAATCAGTCATGCGGATCAGTTTGAATAACTTGAATTTCTTTGACTTTCCTGAGGAATAAGACCCGTTATTATTAGATGTAAGTGTAATGCTTGGAAAGTTTGATAAAAATAGACCGTTTCTAATGTCCTTCGTGATCGTGTAATGCCCCAGGGTGGGATGGACCCTCCGCATATTTTGAGAAAAAGACTATACAAATGCTTGTGTCGGGAAAACTGACATACATACAACAAAATTGATCGATGGTTGTTCCTTTTACTTTCACAAAATATATTATGATGTAGCCAAAAAGGCTTTACTGTGAATTTATCACGTTAATATTTTTAAATAAATTATTTTTGCTTGTTTGCAGAAAAATGTACAACGCAGTCGAATTTAAACATTTTTAATTGTTTTAGAATAGCCTCTATTTATTGTGACGTTTTTTGCATAGAAAAAAAAAGAAAAATTATATTTTATCGGTATAAAGTCGAATCAAACAAAATTATTTTTTTGTATTTTCAAACAAGTTTTAATGACTACGTTGTCATTCGTTTTAAAAATATAAACAATATAATAATTACATTTTTATTCCAGCCAGTTTGTTAAATGTTGCAATCTAACTAAAGTATGCCATTATTTAAGAAAAACGAGATTCAGATTTATTAAAAAAATATACGGAATATATCACATAAAAAAACAACATCGATCATATTAAATAGGTAAAAAAACATTTTTGGAAAAAATATTATAATTTTATATAAAATACAAAATATTACAAATTGCCTAAATTTTGTTTCCTTCTACATATTTTATCCGTTTTATATCGGAAGATGTAGTATAAAGTATTTCGTATGAGTAGGCAAGCACCATCTATCTACCTGATCGATATATTTTAAAAACTCTTGACAAATATCTGGTTTTCAGCTTAATACATTTTAAAGTATGTTATAACTTGGTGGGTTTATTGCCACGTGGAAATCTTTTACAGCTTATCAGAAAGATGATTAACAGAAAATTAAACTAACATACTTATCGAAAAAATGGCTACCAATCGGAATTGAACCCGCAGTCTCCGGGTCGTAAGATAGATGTCTTACCAACTACGCCACAATTGTGTTTTATACCATCTAACAAAGACAGATATTATATTATATTTAATTCCAATTTATTTCCTTTAAGCTCAGTTATTTTTATTTATTCGTGAATACAGGCATCAGCGCAATAGATACATACGCCTCAATCAAATTATCGCTTCGTGAAATTTTGTTGACGTCTCACAATTCACCTGTGAATGAATACATTCCTTATGTTTTAAGACAAAAATAATAATTTCGTTTAATGTATTTTTCACATGTCCAAATTTTCGTTGAACAAAAAATCATGCATACCGATATATTTCTTTTTTTTTCAAGAAGATACTACAAACCATCAATAAAAATATTAAATACCCACGGTCATCCATAAGCTCACCCATATAACTTTCTTCATGTGGATGAAATAAAGCCTTTCTTAAATCAACCCTCATTTTTTATTCCGTCCTTTTCTAACATTTATATATTTATATACGAGCGAGTGCCAAACGAACAGCTTTACGGAGAGGCCCGTTCAAAAAGTTTGGTTTTGCGGTTGAAAGTTAAGAAGTATGTATGATAAAGTATTAATGAAAGTTGTCGTAGTCAGGCCGACTACGCACGTGAGTGGCATATTTTCATACTTTGTTTGAGAAACTATAAATAATACTGGGTTATTGGATGCCTCAAGCCACTACTTATTCATAATGCGTAGCTTTAACTTTTTCTACTCCTGAAAAACGGTGAAATTCTTTGCGTCAAAATGTTTTCAGGCTAAGGTAGAGCCTGAATTATGATACAATACTCAAAGTTGAGATCTTTCGACTCATCATCAGCTTTGCATTATTTTATAACTGTGATATTCAGAATTGACTTGTTTTTCAGATTTAGCCGTCTAATCAAACAATGCCAAAAATATAGTCTTGTAATTTAAGGAACGCACTCTTTTAAAGTATTCTGAAGAAGCACACACATAACTCACGAGTTTTGTCGTAGACTTCACAATTTTATTTAACTATAGAAATGGAACTTGAGAATTCAACTTCCTTTATAAAAATGGCGGCTTCCATGGCAAAGTTGGTAAGATGCATGTCTTTCAGTCTGGGATTTCAGTTTCAATTTCCGAAGATACCAAAAATAAAGGATGCCAGTTTGGTTGAAGACTTTGACTGGCAACAATACTCACGAGTGGTATATTGCCAACAAGTAGGATGAAAAACTGCTAATTTAATAATTCACTGGCTCTTAACCTTAAATCAGCATCATTAATTCAATAAAATTAATAAAACAGGAAGTGGGATGAGTAGTCGTTTTTTTCCTCATTTTAATAGCTTCCTTCTGTATTTTTTTTTGAGAAACAAAAATTCTTCATCACGAGGAATATAATCGATTTGTTTAATAATAATTGGCTAATGTGCGCAAAGACAGAAAATTAGCCATATATTTGTGACGTTATCATTTTACTTCCAAAATTAAGTGTGAGCGAAATATATTTAAAAATAAAAAGATAAATACCTAAAAAATACTCGTAGTTGTAATAAATCAAAATAAAAATTAACGAAATATATAAATCTTCAATGTGATTAATGGAACATGTGAATGCTCATAAAAATAAAAAGATACGTGTTTACTGTTTTCCCACCTGTTTTGTAGAAAGTTCCCAAAAATACAATAAACAAGCTCGTAATCAACACGCCCAACAGCAGCTGGGCTATCCATGGTTTCCAGAAATTTGCTCAAGTACGTGAGACTATGGGTATGGCATGTTAGTTAAAAAAAGATCTGAAACGCTATGAGAGAATAAGCCGATTTATTGCCAACTCACGCCAATTTACCTCATTGTCGATTTTCCGCAAGTCCCTTGTGGTCTGTTTCCAGCCCAAAACACATCTAGGCAGAACTTTTGACAGCTGTTCGTGATTCCCAAATGGGACTCAGTTAACATCCAGTTCATGTTGACCTTTGAGTTAAATTTATCATTGTGTTCACATCAAATATTTCTCTTGGAATCCAATTAACTTTATTTAACATTTTTAACAGGTAGGGCAATATTCTATTCGGAAAAAAAAATCGTATTTTTAGCTAAAATTCAAAAGCTAAATGGCACCAAATGCTCGTGGATTATATTTTTCAATATCTTTAGGACCTGAGGTTTATTCATCAAAATCGATATGGTCCCCTTCAAAGTACTCCCCATCGACTGCAACGCACTTACGCCAGCGCTTGATCCAATCCTCGAAACACCGCTGGTACTCAATTTTCAGTATGTCCATTAGAGCCGTCTTCGATTTTTTCATGACATCCTTTCGGGTGCTGTAACGTGTTCCGTGAAGCGGTTTTTTAAGTCGGTTGAACAGGAAAAACTCGCAGGGAGCCAGATCAGGTGAATTCGAAGGCTGCTGGATAGTAATCGTGGTGTTTTTGGTCAAAAACTCATGAAAATGATGTCTTTCGCGATTTCAACGCGGTCCTTTTTTTGCATGAAATTGAGGTCTTTCGGCACCAGTTTTGCAGCGACACGTCTGAGGCCCAAATCACTAACCAAAATGTCTTGAGCGGATCCATAAGCGATGTTCAAGTCCTCTGCCAGCTCTCTAATGGTCAATTTGCGGTTTTCGGCCAACATTTCTTTGATTTTATCGATGTTCCCATCGATTTTCGACTGCCACTGCGTTCGTCATCCTCGACTGACTAACGACCACTTCTGAAGCGTTCGTGCCACCGAAAAACACTTCTCCAACATTTCCAAGGTCTGCGGACCGTTAAATCCGTTTTTCACACAAAATTTTATGCAAACTCGTCGATGCACAGTTGATGCCATTTTCAAACTTGTAAAAAATCGAAAACACGCACAAAGGTAGATGTACTCAGTACAGCGTAACTTTTACAAATGTCAAGCTATGACGAAAGTTGAAAGCTGAAATTTGAAGGGAAATGTCAATGATAGAGGTGGTAACCTAACAAAAAAAAAGAATTCCAATCGGGTGACTGACAGCGCCACACGGTGGCCGGTCCTAAAACTATTTGATCAAGGTAGTATACTCAGCAAGTTGGGAATGAAGTTAGTTATCAATGAAAATTTTGTCTTTACGACATTTATCCAAAAAGTGCAAAACTACTTTCCGGACAAAGCAATATTAGAACAGATCGATGTGTCAAGGAATACAAAGGTTTCATTTACCGAAAGATTTCATCTAAGTTTAATCTGTGGGTTTAAAAACTGAAGAAAATCTTCAATTATCAAGGATAAAACTATTGTACGGGAGCATGAGAATAAGTCCGAGTTTTTTTTCAACACAATAAAATTGTTTAATCTTCGTTTATTATCACATTTGTAATGTTATGGTACCATCCATACAGTTTAGTAGGAATAAAACTTGTAAGAGCTGGTCTAGTTAGCGCAGTTTCTCGGCGAGAAGAAGATCGTTCCTTGGAATCAGGCTTTCAGGAGTACTCCTTTATTTTTTTTAAGGTTATTGAGAATGTTTCCTTTAAGCACTATAATATGTTTGAATGTTAAATATTAATTAATTATAAAGTCAGAATTACTTTCAAAATAAATAAAAAGTTTATTCCATTTCTCATTATGCCTCGTCAGAACAGATCTCCAATTTTATTGACACGGGTCTTCACCACACTTACTTCTATCCATCCTTCTCAAGACCACTCAATTTGCTTTTAGAATTTCTTCTAGAGTTACATATAGTCTTTACTTCAGTGCTGGTCTTGAAAATTCTACAAGGGATTCTTGCTTCTTGCATTCGTGTGATATGTCGTACCACTGCGGCTTGGAATTTCCTTTATTAGTTTCTTCTTCACTACAATCGGTAATTTCATACCATTTTCTTTAAACCTCACTTTCAAACTATCAAAATCGATGCTTTTATATTGTTATTATTATGATCATCTCTATGCCCCATATTCTATGACGGTAGGGGTTGTAATACTGAAGCTTTTAAACTCCACCTTTTTGTTTCAGAGTTTTGATTAAAACTGCTTCTTCGTGAGCTCGCAGTCCGTTTTCACAAAATCATTATTTATTATCGTTATTTTATTTGTTGTATCAAAGACTAAACAATGAACTTTTTAGCTAGAATAATTCAACATTGTTTTTCTTATATAATGGTGAGATCTTAGAACAAACTAAAGAGAGTGCTGTGACATTGAACTAGTAACATATGCACTGCTTACCAAGCGAGATTGTATGGAGTAAGACATACACCAGGATCCACCCACATGATATACTCGAAGCGTGACGAACGACAGTAAATCGTGTATACCAGTATAGCCCCGGTCACAACGGGAGTGTAACTATTGTTTTGACGTAATAACTCCCGAATAAATTTGATGGCCGTATTTTTGCATACGATTTCGAAAACATAAAATCGCGTTGACCAATAATTTTTACGTTTACGTCCATTTTGTATTTTTTTTATTGAAACGACTATATTAGTCAGGCATTGTCAATAAAACACATTACACCATCGTGTGTTTTAAATAAATAGTAGGTATTTTTAACTTCCACTATCTATGTACAAAACATAACGCCCTAATACAGGCGCTTAAAGCTAAATATATTTTGAATATAAGACTATATCGCTACTATTAGGTCAGCAGTCAACATATTAAAAATTGTCTCACCAAGCTTTTACACACAAACCCTGAAATACTGTTTTGTTTCATTGCTTATTATTTTAGATATTTTTTTGTTTTCCTTGCTTTTTCTTCAAGAACATGTGATAAATAATTCATACTGCATATCTATAATGATGATAATAATAATGATATTGCTTTCAAGTATAGAAACCAAAATAAAACACTTATTAGGTAAGCCTTTTCTGTTGTAATATCATTTAAAATCTATGTTTGTTTGTTATTTGCAAACGCGGAATGCGGGCGGGTCTAATTTAATGATGACATCGTTCAAAATTCTCTTTCAAGACTAATTTAAACGATTAGAGCAGATTCAAAAGACGGAGAATGTTTTATACTTATAGTAAATAATGTCGCTCTCTCAAAATTGACGGTTGCTCGACATTTACGAGGAAATTTTTTTTAACTAGTTTAAAAATAATTAGCCAAGAGCCAAAATTTGTATTTTCTAAGTAACATTAAAACTTGAGGATTTTGGTTTACTGTTATATACTCAATTTCTGTTTTGGACTCGTTGATAGAATAAGTAGTGTATATTCATAGCACCGGTTCAAAGACTGAAGTAGGATGAAAAATACCCCGTTGATAGAATAAGTAGTGTAACACATCGATCAATAAGTCCAGGGACTAACTACTAAAACAACATTTGTTTGCCAAAATTCTTCTTTATTCATCAACATAGTCTCCTTCAGGAGCGTTACATTCATTCCAACGCTTTCCTAACTTTTCTATGACAGCCGTGTAGAACGATTTATCTTTGGTTTCAAAATAGGCGTTAGTTTCAGCAATCACTTCTTCATTGGAGCCAAATCTCTTTCCCTGGAGCATCTTTTTGAGGTCTGCGAACAGCCAATACTCGCTGGTTGCCAAATCTGGAGAATAAGGTGGGTGAGGAAGCAATTCGAAGTTCAAATCATGCAATTTGGCCATCGTTACCATCGACTTGTGACACGGTGCATTGTCCTGATGAAAGAGAACTTTTTCATTCTTCATATGGGGCCGTTTTTTTGCAATTTCTGCCTTCAAACGCTCCAATAACGCCATGTAATATTCGCTATTGGTGGTTTTTCCCTTTTCAAGGTGATCGATGAATATTATACCATGCGCATCCCAAAATACGGAGGCCATAACCTTCCCGGCCGACTGTTGAGTTTTTGGTTGCTTCGGACGACTTTCACCGGCTGCTATCCACTCAGCTGACTGCAGATTTGATTCTGGAGTATAGTGGTAGATCCAAGTTTTATTCATTGTCACATACCGACGCAAAAACTCCTGTTTATTTCGCGTAAACAGTGCCAAACAGCGCTCTGAATCATCGATGCGTTGTTGTTTCTGTTCCATTGTGAGCAAACGCGGCACCCATTTCGAAAAAAGCTTTTTCATGACCAAATCCTCATGCAAAATAGTGTAAACACTACCAAATGATATATCCAAGATGTCAGCTATCCTACGCAACTTTACTTTGCGATTTTCCATCACGATTTTGATTTTTTTTTTATGTTTTCTGGTGTAACAACCTCATTTGAACGACCAGAGCGTTGAGCATCATTTATGTCTGTACGACCGCGTTTGAAATCAGCATACCACCGACAAATGGTTGTTTTCGATGGAGCAGAGCCCGGATAACACTTTTTAAGCCATCGCTGAGTTTGGACGGTATTTCTTCCCATTAAAAAGCAATGTTTTATCAACACACGAAATTCGGTTTTTTCCATTGTTTTGAAAATAGCAAAAGTAGCGTCACTAAAACCACTGTAACTCAATGACACAATGTCGGAATATCATGAAAGTTTGACACGTAACTTCTAAAAGTTGGTACTAACTGACAATTGTAAAGATTTGTTATCAGAGGCGCCATCTGTTGGTTAGTCCCGGGAATTGTTGATTTATACGTTATATTCATAGCACAGGTTTAAAGTTTGAATATGAGCTAAAGACTGATGTGTTAATAAGTAGGATGAAAAATACCCCATTGATAGAATAAGTAGTATATATTCATAGAACCGGTTAAAAGTTTGAATATGAGCTAAAAACTGATGTGTTAAGAAGGATGAAAAACACCCCGTTGTGGTGGTTTTTTTCAATTCAAAGGATATATCCACGTTTAGAGAGCAAACTCTCCTCAAGGGCGCTCTAACTCGGGACTCGAACCCACTAATGTTAAAAAAAATCACATTGGCAGCTATATCAGCGCCTGAAAACATCATATAGAACACTTATGAGGCCTTAAGTGGAAACCAGACTTTAAAACTTTATTGTTTAAACTGGGTTCTAGAGGAAATCGAACTTTCAGCCTCCGGGTTGTCTTAGCAACAAAGCCACGGAGGTCGTCAAAATATGTTGAACATAACATATAAGTATCACGTGAGTACTAAGTTTAACATTATTTTAATTTATTTGTTATTTAAAAATAATTGGTTGACAGCTTAAAAACTTTTATCATCTAAATTACATTTGAACTAAAGAATTTGGTTAACTGTTTTAGATTAAAGTTGTGTTTTGGACTGGTTGAGAGAATTGGCAAGAAAATATTTTCCAAAAAATATTTATCTCGTTGGTCAAAGGATAAATGTGAGCTAAAAATTGATGTATTAATTAGGGTGAAAAATAGCACGTAGAGGCGGTTTGGACATATCGAACGAACGAATAAAGAAATGGCGTGATGTTATGTGTGTTCAATATGCATGGAGGTTACCCCAATAGTGCTCAAAAAATATGTTATGCAGCAAAGCTAGGACAATAATAAATTCAGTTGAAAATATGCCTCCAAGTAAACCTTGATGAGAACCATTGGAAATCGAACACAGAACACCTGGGTGCTAAATAAGCATGTTAACCACAAAGCCGTAGTGTCTAAAAATGCCAAGTTGGTATTTATTTCAATTGGAAATGAGTGCAAAAGAAGTTGTACTATTTTTTTTAAGATAAGTTTTTATGAATAAAACACGAAATATGTGTCAAACCTGTGTCAAAATGAGCAGTTTGGCAGTTATTAGAAATGAATCCAAGACCACGGATATGTTATATCTACGAGTACATACAGTTTGACACTTATTATAAATGAATCCAAGACCATGGATATGTTATATCTACGAGTACATACAGTTTGAAACTTATTAGAAATGAATCCAAGACCGCGGATATGTTATATCTACGAGTACATACAGTTTGACACTTATTAGAAATGAATCCAAGACCACGGATATGTTATATCACGAGTACATACAGTTTGACACTTATTAGAAATGAATCCAAGACTACGGATATGCTATATCTACGAGTACATACAGTTTGACACTTATTAGAAATGAATCCAAGACCGCGGATATCTTTTTTTAAAATCTGGGTTCCAACAGGATTCGAGCCCGCAACCCCCGGGATGGGTTAAAAAATTGGCGACTTACCAACTAAGCCACGAAAGTTGTCATGTTGACACGACATCCGAAAATTTAGTTTTATGTGAAACGTTCTTAAAACTTACGCACATTGATTTTTCTAATGTGAAAAAAATATTGGTGTGTTACACATTGTAAATGCGCTTAAAGTAGTATAATTATGTTTGCATAGTTTTTAAACTACTTCAAAGCGTAATAATTAAATAAATTAACGTGATTAAACTCATAGTGGTAAAACTATAACCATCCTGAACCGATTTTAAACAGATACATGTATTTGTCCTTCCTCCAGCCCCCTGTCTCTAGGAACGAATTAGATACCCTTAGAATCTGATCGAAAATTAGTAAGGAAATTGGATATACTCATATTTTGATGGAAGAACTATCCTCTGGAGGGAACCCTTCCTTTGATGGTACCGCAGCGAAGTGTGAAAATAATAGTGGTGGCTTAGACAAAATATCAAATACCACGGATAGAGATGATCTTAGGTTAGCATCCCATGTTTGATTCCTGGCTGAATTTACATATAGACCGTTTTACTTACGTATTAATGTTTTCTGTGGCTTATATTCTGTCGTATGTAAACTCTTATAACGCCAATAAGCACGAAATACTGCAGCAGATTGAACCTACCGATCCTCTCGGAACGTGGATCTCTTAGCTATCGGAATTTAAGGCTGGATCAGTCAATACTGTGTTTGCCATAGTGCAATAGCTTACACACAAATCACCAATATACACACAGACGTCTTCCATTTTTATTTTGTTTAATAGTCTTACTAAATCGCGAGGGATAATCTATCGTATTTGTGTAGTAGAATTTCTTTTAAATTTATTTTCATAATTTCAATGGGTTATCTATTATGGGTTATTTATTTCAATGGCTTTATGAAATCATTTACAGTTTTAAAGTGCTTTTGAAACAGGTTTGTCACGAGCTCTAAAGTGAGAGTGTAGATTGTACATATTTTTCCCATTATTGTGAAGATAACTTTTTTCATTCAATGTAGTGCTCAACGCATCTGAATTGACGATGCGGACATATGTTATGGAAGAGCGCGGTCAAAAGACAACATCTTGGCCTCTTGGCCTCATTGATCAAACTTTCTTGTTTAGAAATGCTGGAGTTTGCCCGGAACTCGCAGTTTATCATCATACGTGTTGGAAATACTATTGCGCGTGAAGATGTAACAATACTCATATTCGTCTAGTACGAAAGATTATTGTTGCAAGACGAATCTTTTCATCAGCTTTGAGACCCTTTTTATGATTTACTTTTTTTCGGATTTCACTGAGAATCGAATCTGAATACGGGTGGGAGTCAGGTGTCTTACCAACTAGCCCACGAAGGTCCATTAAAAGTAACTGAACTAAAAAGAGAATTATATAACAATAAAACAAAAACAACAAGTTCATTTAATGAAATGGAATGCTTTGAAATATGATAAAAAAAGCTAATTAAAAATCAGAAATAATTCATTTTTGTTCGTTCGTGAAAATATTTTAACTTTCTAACGGATAAAATAAATAATATCAATTTAACAAAATATTTCTAGACATGCGAACAAAATGATTTCTTACCGAGCTCACCAATTTTCTCAAACCCCAAATAATTCGAAAATTCTAATTACGCCACGATCTTTGAGAGATTAAAACGACAAAACTCCCGCCCTCCCACTAAATATTCATCTCAATTATTTCGTTACAAACCCCAGAGTGAGAACAAAAAACATTTGAAATGTTGAATTTATACAAACATTTTGGGGTTAAAGCCTAATAAGAGAATATTAATGTAAATAAAAGATTTAATTCCATTTATGGTGGGGTAAAATATTAATCCCATTTGTTTGTAAAAATAATTAATAATGTTTAGAGAAAATCGTGCTGCCAATCAAATATAGATACAAAATAAAACCCTTTTCTAACACAACGACTTTAATATGTATTTAGAGTCGTTGTGCTAGTCAAGTGTAAAAGGAAAAGTAAATGCGATGTATGGGTGAGCAATGAAAGTAAGAAATTCTGTTAAGGATTTCTGCGATTTCGTAATAATAACGAGACACGTCGCACGGCGTGTAGCGACATACAAAAAGTCAAATGGGCACTAAAACATATATATTCGTACATTACAGTATCAAAATTAGGTAAGATCCACAACACTATTCTTGTATTAATTTTGATGTATGGAAGTGAATTATGAATGTGAAAAACACTGTAAAGTGCCGAATAAGCTCTGGTCCTCTTCAGTGTGGATATGGATTAATCCAAGGCTTTTACTTCGTTGATGATCCAAGGATGTTGATACGAGGTACATATTTAACTGTAATGGGATATTCATTGCTGCTGATGTGTGGGCCTGGGGGAGTTCTCAAATAAAAAATTGAATAAGTTAAGCACAATCCGTGTATGAAACACGAAACGGTGAGTTGACTATCGTACAAGACCGTCAACGTTATTCTGAACAGTGTATTTTTTTTGGTTTGTCTTCAAATAAAAATTTTGAAAGTATTTTTCTTTATCTAAAAATGTTACGTTTTATTTAACTTTCTTTCTAATTAATACTCAAATATTCTATTCTTATTAAAAGGATTTTCTTTTACTACTTTTGTTTTACAGCCGCATTTTCTCGTCGATTGGGTGGGTTTTATTCAAAGAGGTTGAAATGTTTTTGCAAAGTACAAATAAATGTAGGTATTCACGATAAATTCCTCTTGCCCTTGACAGGGAGGTTAAAATGACAATTTCCACTTGGTTCTATGGATATCTCTGCATTCATCCCTTTTTCCAAACCCACTGCCGGGATGTCTGAAAGGGGGTGCTTGTGACAGCTACATTACCTTGTCATGTCTTTTCCAGGAATATGTTTATTTCCAGAATTTTTCCTATTGCCCTCGCTCTGGAATGAATCAATACTTGTCATATAAAGGGCTGAACTAAACTTCTTTTATACAGAATTAAATAAGTATTTTTCAAGTTACACTGAATTATAGAAATTATTGATTGTTGTAATATAATATGTGGAAACATCTTAAAATAAAAAAGTTATTTGGGTAAAAATAACGGAGTTTCAAAATTTTATTGTTTAAAACAAGATTTAAACAAATCTTAGTTTTATTACAGTTTTGCAATAAATATTTTATCCCAATTTGAAACACAACCATAATTTTACTTCAAGGTTGTCACATTTTGTAATTCAGCGATAGTTTTAATATTAAAACTATCATTTTAATATTAAAACAATTTTGACTTGTGTCTATTTTATTTATGTTAAGAACCTAATTTAAGGCTGTTTCAAGATCATAAATGTATCAAAGCAATACTTATCATCATCACAACTACGCCACGCCGCAGAGAGAAGTTGGCAGAGATGATATATCTCTACTTCTTTGTATCACGTCATTATTTTAGGGTGGCCTATTAGTCGCACTCTAGTTTTATCATAAATAGCTTAATTCTTATTTTATATTTTTTCAAATAATTTGAAAGGAGTCCTTAATTTTTATTATGAGGAATTTAACAATCGAGAATCAAACGAAAGTAATCGAACTTGATTTTGCAAATCGAGAGTCAATTATTCGAACACAATGCGCATTTTACAGATGAAGGACGTTCAGCAATATCAACGATTAGAATATTGATAGCGTTTTCGAAAATGGGGATCAGTAGTTCATTTGCCTCGGTCTGGAAGATATACTGTACTGAAGATGCACTAATGAGAGTATTAAAAGGGTACAGTTATTGATGATGATCAATCAACTTTAATCAGACGACGTCTAACTTGGCTCGGAATGTCTCGAACAGCACTGCAACGTTTCTTAAGAAGCGATTTGCATGTCTGTTCGTATTTAATTCAGTTGGTACAAATATTGATGCCACACGATCCACAATAACCCTTTGTTGCGTGTCTTATGGACCACACTGCTCTTAGTATTGTATTTGAACTAAACCTTCTGTTTTGATTGATGTGATTTCAATAACCCGCCATCTAGACTTTTGAGTGCACGCATATATATATATATATATATATATATATATATATATATATATATATATATATATATATATATATATATATATATATATATATATATATATATATATATATATATATATATATATATATATATATATATATATATATATATATATATATATATATATATATATATATATATATATATATATATATATATATATATATATATATATATATATATATATATATATATATATATATATATATATATATATATATATATATATATATATATATATATATATATATATATATATATATATATATATATATATATATATATATATATATATATATATATAATATATATATATATATATATATATATAATATATATATATATATATATATATATATATATATATATATATATATATATATATATATATATATATATATATATATATATATATATATATATATATATATATATATATATATATATATACTATATATATATATATATATATATATATATATATATATATATTATATATATATATATATATATATATATATATATATATATATATATATATATATATATAATATATATATATATATATATATATATATATATATATATATATATATATATATATATATATATATATATATATATATATATATATATATATATATATATATATATATATATATTATATATATATATATAATATATATATATATATATATATATATATATATATATATATATATATATATATATATTATATATATATATATATATATATATATATATATATATATATATATATATATATATATATATATATATATATATATATATATATATATATATATATATATATATATATATATATATATATATATATATATATATAATATATATATATATATATATATATATATATATATATATATATATATATATATATATATATATATATATATATATATATATATATATATATATATATATATATATATATATATATATATATATATATATATATATATATATATATATATATATATATATATATATATATATATATATATATATATATATATATATATATATATATATATATATATATATATATATATATATATATATATATATATATATATATATATATATATATATATATATATATATATATATATATATATATATATATATATATATATATATATATATATATATATATATATTGGTTGAACATTACTTTGGTTTTAGCGAGGTTCATTTTTAAGCCCACTCGATTGCTGGCTAAGTTAAGCTCTTGAATCATTTTTTCCAGTTCTTCTCTTGTTTCGCTTAGTAGTGTGATATCATCTGCGAATCTCAGGTTAGAGAGATATTCGCCATCGATCTTTATGCCCATACCTTCCCAGTTTAAGGTTTTAAATATTTCTTCTAGTATAGCTGTAAAGAGTTTGGGTGACATCGCGTCTCCTTGTCTTACTCCCTTTGTAATTGTTATTTCCTCTGTTTTTTCTGGAAGATGCACCACTGCTTTTGCTTCTAGGTAGATATTTTGTATTATTCTTATATAAGCCGGTTGTATTCCTTGTTTCCTGAGTGCTTCAAATATGTATTCGTGTTTTACAGAGTCGAATGCTTTTTCAAAGTCTATGAAGCACATGCTTAGGGGTCTTCGATATTCATTCGATGTTGCTATTACTTGCCTCATTGTGTGTATATGGTCCATTGTACTATATCCACTTCTAAATCCAGCTTGTTCTCTTGGTTGCATATCGTCTAGCTGTTTTTGTATTCTAGTTGTTATTATTTTTGTAAATACTTTGTAAATGATTGGCATGAGACTGATGGGTCTATAGTTCTTTAAGTCGTTTTTGTCTCCTTTCTTATGAAGGAGAATCACTTTTGCTGTGTTCCATTTTGTGGGAATTTTCCCGTTGTTAATGCAGTGTGTCATTATTTTTGCTAAGATGGGATATATTTCATCTCCTGCTGCCTTAA
This sequence comes from Odontocerum albicorne, assembly GCA_949825065.1. Lineage (NCBI taxonomy): Eukaryota > Metazoa > Arthropoda > Insecta > Trichoptera > Odontoceridae > Odontocerum > Odontocerum albicorne. Next base: position 22,749,277 of record OX463852.1, on the reverse strand, counting down.
GAATTTC